>BMAU01018950.1:0-272500 GCA_019973935.1 Trichonephila clavipes | reverse complement strand
AGTAGGCTCTCAACTTTCAAAACAATGCATTTGTTGTTTTGAAATTCCCTTTTGGAAACACAAGTGATGAGTTAATGATGAAAATATGTTCGTGATATTTATTTAAATTAAAATTTTAACATCTAAATATCTTTCAGTAAAGGGTATATAATCGGAATTTTAAGATTTATTCAGAAGAATTAACCTTTCGAATATATTATGAATGAAAAGCTCATAGTGAGAGGGGGACAATGTTGTGGCGCAAAAGCCACATTGTGAGAGCAAAGGATAGTGGAGGGCCGCATCTTTTTTAAAAAAATTGCAGTCGTAGTAAAAAATGATAAATATGAGTTAAATAAAATAGTGACAGATTTATTTAATTTGTTAACTATATTACTTGCATATTATCTACAGCTGCACAATCACATTGAATTTTAGAACCGGTTTAACCGTTTATGTACCGACGGTACTTATGAATACCACTCACTTTAAAATTACATAGAATAATCATTTTTACGATTATTTTGACTATACTAAGCAGGAATATTCTTTAAAATCCACTCTTTCAACATATATGGCAGCACGGGTTATATGATGAGTATTTTAGTGGGGAAGGGGTGAATAGTTTTATAGCAGAAATTGCGTTTTCAGTGGATTGCGAAGATTGTCATTTTTATGCCGAAAAAACAGTTAGTCAAAATTTAAGTGTCTTATTTTTTTCGTATGTTAATGAAGACCTTAGAAAACGATTTGATTATTTATTTTAAGTGAACAGTGTATATAATTAATTTTACAGTTGAATATCTTTAATTAATTAATTAGCTCTACCGGATTAAATTTTTAAAAGTTGAGTATTTTGTTTATGTATATTCCTTAATTTTTAATGTAGTAATCCATAAATAATTATTCAATGAAAAAAACTGCAGTACATAAAGGGTTAATAAGACAAATATACTATTTCGCATTTTTTTAGATAAGGAGTAACATTGCTTGTAGAAACCATCAACACGGCCTACAAACTCTAATGTCAACCAACTTTCATCCATATTTATTCTTGTTGATCTCCATGCAAGACAAACTTTGTTCACAAATATATGTCCTTTAAATTATAAAGAACACTCTCAAAGCAAGTTTCCACACACATAAACATTTTTCAACTGACATAGATTTATAAAAATCAATTCATGGCGTAGTATCAAACATTTCCGTTGCACAGTGAACTGACTGCATGCCAGTAAATTCAAGCTGTGGCTCTTCAGGTTCTGTATTGCCCTCCAAACTTGGCAGAAGATCTCTTTGCAGAAACCTTTTCAGGTATTTTGTTTTCCTAATAAAGGGACAGAGAAATTCTGTTATGTGGGTAGTGAAAATTATAAGACGAATCTTTGATGGCCCACGGGAAAAAAATCTCTATTCAAAGTGGATTTTCTGACTGTCTTGGCGAGCCTTAATAAAGCTCTTTGCGGGAGGTTATTTGTATCTATGGCTTATAGGCTAAGAGTACATAGATATGTATTAAAAATGCAAGTTAAATCTTAGAACGTGGGAACATTTTTATCTCTTCTAGGGATTTTGTTTTTAGGCATTTCGGAACCAAAAGTCTTTTCAAATGAATAACAAACAAAACTAAAAATGCATTCAAATAATTCCAATAAAGAGTTCAACTGATAGTATTAGTACTGATAGTGACTACAGACAGGATTTAATTTAAATGGTTAAGGATATAAATTAAGTTAATGTTTGTGATATTCGCATTAAATTCTCTCAAAACCCTTATCTTTCATGATCAAATCACTTTTCATATTTTTAAAATCAAACTGTGTATTAAAAGCTATAGTTTAATTGTCCGTGAAACAATTGACCATTATTATTAACAACTTTAATTTTGAAATAGGGACAAAAAAGTAAAAATTTATAGATAGGACTTTTTTTATGAAAATAGTATTTTTTACATAGTAAAATAATGGACCAAACTAGATTAATTAAAAAATTGATTGAAACATTTAGAATTACGAAATTTTTCGGATTCATGTTTGATCAAATGAGAAAACAATTGCTCACATATGTAAAATAACTTTTTCCTATATATTTTATAACTGGGATATGTATACTATTACACTATAAAAGTATAAAATATATCTTTGAAATAGGAATCTTAAGTCCATTATGAGGACTTTTTATTTCATCTAAAAATAATAAAGAGATATTAAATTGCATAAGATTTTCCTTCGTCCTTTAAACGTAGTACAAACCTAAAATGTCCATCACTAATAAAGATAGTGAAGTGTTTAAGTGATATATATTTTCTATAGCTCATATAAAATTTGTTTTATTCTATAAAAATGGAGCTTGCACCAAAATAGTGCTTCAGTTAATATTTTCTTAATCCTTTTTTCTTTAGACCATATTCTTGGTCATTCTCTTCCTCAATTTATGTTTGATGCCAAAGTACCGAATGGTCATAGAAGTGAATTCGTGATCAACATTGTATCCTTTGCGGTTATGAATTCATGTCCTGGTTTTCCTGCAGACCCACATTATAAGGACCCTGATTCACGTTAAATCTGTCAAATCTGATGTTGTCGTGGTGGAATTTTGGAAAGTGATGCGCTGGCTCAGGCGTCATCCTCATGACATGACCAAGATTAAAATTTGAAAGGTTAATTGACAACTCTCCTGTTGCTTAGAAGTGTGAATTAATGAATTCTTAACCAATTAAGTGTCATGAATAAAACAATCAAACAATCAATTGAGAAACTTTTTTGGCAAATTATAATATCTTCCATTTAAATTTCTTAAATGCCCTGTGGCAACCGTAGCTTAGAGGTTATGGCCCCGAGCTCGAGACTGGCATGTCTTCAACTCTAGTCTTAATGCCATTAAAGACTCCCCGTGTAGAAAGATTGACGCCCGTTAAGTCGGTGGTGACTTAAGGTCCTCCCACTGGCGTAGTTTGGAGAGGAGTTTTCCAAATCAAGTAACGTCTTTTTCAGTAGACTGTAGCTCAAAATTCTGAAATCCGTCATCATTAGCCCTCGTATTGCTGTATAGTGGTACGTAACAAAACACTCACTCTTAAATGCTCTTTAAAAAGCGAGTTAAATTCAACTACATTCCCTGTTACTTGTCAAATTGTGTAAACATCTTTAGCCCATAAGAAAAAGCAAATATTAGGTAAGGCAATACATGAGTTTTTATCGATAAATATTTTTTTTAATTCAGAAAAAATAGGACATTCATCTCGATTGATTAAGTAGATGCTTATTTCCCCGCATAAATTTGTTATTTTGTACATACGATGCAGCCATACCCTCAAACGGAAATTAATTAATATATTCTTATATATGTAGGTATATGTAATAATTCTCAATAATTTAATTTTGATTAGCTTTTGATATAACTATGATCCAGCCCTTCGGTACAACTGATTAATTATTTTAATTAGTTACCGGCTGTGGTATATTTAACTGTAACCAGTTAAAGACTTAACTGTGACTGAGTGGAGGATGGTATATAAATAACACGCAACTATGAAATTGTATCGGTAATTAGTAATGTGTTGTACAGTGAAGTAGAGATATATTAAAATAATAATCTTTTAAGGAGGAAGTCGTTCAAATGTGCATCTAATTATAGTTTGAACTCACACAACACAACAGTTGGCGACGAAGATGGGATATATTGGAGATTCTTTTGGATAAGGCATTGCCTGAAAACTGCTCAAGGTAAAGGAAATTTTTTCTCTCTCTTTAATCGGAAGGAACCATGGAACAGCAAATTGCAGACTTACTCCGGCAGAATCAAGATTTGATTCGAGCGCTGCAAATTAGAGACGATTCTCATAGTCATAAAGTAACTGTGCAATTTGACAAATTTGATGAAGAAAATGAAAATTTCGATAGTTTCATTGAAAGATTCGAAACTTACTTAGATGTACAGAATGTACCAATAGCAAATCGAGCTAAGGTTTTTGTCTCTTAGTGCAAAATTGTACCAGTTACTAAAGAATTTGCTTGCACCTGACATTCCTTCCGACCAAACGTTAGATAAATTAAAAGATGACCTTAAGAAACATTTGACCACAAAACCTTTAATTATACCTTCTCGTCACAAATTTTTAAACAGAAAACAGACTGAAGGGGAAGGTATTAGTACATACATTGCCGAGCTTCAGGCTCTAGCAATGAATTGTGATTATGATCAAGATATGTTGAATATTATGTTACGCGACGTATTTGTAAGCGGGTTGCGGGATAAAATGATTTTAGATCGATTATTTGAGGAAGATAATATTAATCTCGAGAAAACGCTAAATATAGCACTGGCTATGGAAAAAGCTTTTAGAGGGACAAATGATATTATGGGCCGAGCAATAAATTCAATGCAAACTTTTAAAAAACACATGGATAAAAATCCAATTTTACAAAAGCCGAAAGAAAACATTATATTGTTCACGATGCACAGGTACCAACCATGCAAAAGAGAATTGTAGATTTATTTCAAGTACATGTAATTTCTGTGGGAAAATTGGGCACATTAAACAGGCATGCTTCGCATCTAAAAAGGCAAATGCGAAATCGGTTAAACAAAAACAGGTAACTCTATTAAATGAAGTCGAAGATAGAGATAGAATTCCACTATACGAATTAAAAATTCAGGATTATATATTACACGAGGAAGAACCAAAACGACCTCCAATTATGATAAATTTAAAAATTGAAAACAAAAGTTGTTCTATGGAATTAGATACGGGGGGAGCGGTATGTGTAATGAGTATTGGAAATTTCAGGAAAATTTCAAATAAACAAATTAAACCTACAAATATAGTTTTTAAAACATATAAAGGAGATTCAATTATACCATTAGGATATGTTACTGTAAGGGTACAATATAAAAATCAAAAAGTAAACTTGAACTTATACATTGTGAAAGAAAACTTAGATACTATTCTGGGTCGGGAATGGCTCTATAAAATTCATTTAGATTGGCCGGCTATTAAAGCTTTTAGAGCAAAAACTGAACAAAATTTAAATAACCTTCTAAGAGAGTATAAGGATATATATATTTTCGATGATAAATTAGGAGAAATAAACAATTATGAGGCTAAATTAAAACTCAGACATGGAGTAAAACCTATATTTTGTAGGGTTCGAACAGTACCCTTTGCTCTCAAAGGTAGAGTTGAAAACGAAATTGACAGACTTGAAAAAGAGGGTATCATAGAAAAAGTCGACAGCTCTGAATGGGCAACCCCAGTAGTCCCTGTTGTTAAATCCGATGGTAGTATAAGACTATGTGCTGATTATTCAGTAACCCTGAATCCAAATTTAATTGTTCCTCAGCATCCTTTACCAAGATTGGATGAAATTTTTGGTAGTTTAAATGGGGGAAACAATTTACAAAATTAGATTTTAAGCATGCATATTTGCAAATGAAAGTCCATCCCGACAGTCAGAAATTAATGACTATAAATACCCACAAGGGATTATATATTTGTAAAAGACTTATGTATGGATTAAATGGGGCACCTGCTATTTGGCTGCGCTATGTTGACGGACTATTTCAGGGTATGGATGGAGTCAAGGTCTTTGTGGATGATGCTAGAATAACAGGGAGCGATGAAATTTCGCATTTTACAGCTTTAGAGGAATTTTTTAAGAAATGTAGAGAACACGGGCTAAAGCTTAATTTAAATAAAAGTAAGTTTTTCCAAAATGAAATAAATTTTCTTGGGCATAGAATCGATTCAAAAGGGTTACATAAAAATGACGAAAAGATCTCAGCCGTTATAAATGCTCCTGTACCCCGAAAGGTTCATGAAGTAAAAAGTTTCTTAGGGTTAGTTAATTTTTACGGGAAATTTTGTGAAAATTTAGCTACTATTGCTAATCCTCTTGATAATTTAACAAAAAAAAATGTTAGATTTTTATGGTCGAAGGATTGCCAGGTTGCCTTTGAACAAATAAAGAAGGAAATTTGTTCACCTAAAATTTTGGTGCATTATGATCCTAGCCTACCTTTAACTTTAGCTAGTGATGCATCTCCAGTTGGCATTGGTTGTGTTCTGTCACACGTGTATCCAGATGGCTCTAAACGTCCGATCGCGTTCGCATCAAGAACTTTATCTAGGTCTGAGAAAAAATACTCCCAAATTGATAAGGAAGCTCTTTCAATAGTTTGGGCAGTAAGAAAGTTTTATCTATATTTGAAAGGTAGAAGATTCACTTTGATAACAGATCACAAACCTTTGATAGCTATTTTTGGTTCAAAAGAGGTTTACCAGTGTTGGCAGCTACCCGACTTTTACATTATGCGCTCATTTTGCAGTCATTTGAGTTTGATATAATATTCCGTAAAACGATTGAACACGGAAATGCAGACTTTCTTTCTCGTTTACCAAAAACATCCGAAGAGCTTGAAGTTAAAGATGACATCACAATATTTCAGATGTCACAGATTGAAGCATTACCGGTTACTTCTAAGGAGTTATGACAGGAGACGAGTAAAGATATAGAGCTGGGTCCACTCTTAAGAGCCTTAAGGGAAGGTAAAGATTTGCAAGGGAGGGAAGCCCAGTATACCATTGAGGATGGTTGTATTATGTACGGAAAAAGGGTCTGTATTCCAAGGAAATTTCGGAAGGACGTTCTGGAAGAATTACATGCTGGACACTTAGGAATAGTAAAAATGAAGGCTATAGCTAGATCGTTCGTCTATTGGAAAAATATAGATAACGATATTGAAGAAGCCGCAAAAAACTGTGTCGATTGTGCTAGATATAAGGCTGATCCTCCAAAACCTAACGTTCATTACTGGGAATATCCCAGTATGCCCTGGGAACGTATTCATGTAGATTTTGCTGGACCAATTTTTGAACACACGTTTTTTCTGATCGTTGACGCTCATTCCAAATGGTTAGAAGTATACCCTATGAAGGTAACCACAACCAAGAAAACCATCGAATGTCTTTGAGATAGTTTTGCAAGATTCGGATTACCTAGGGTACTTGTCAGCGATAATGGATCTCAGTTTACATCATATGAATTTCAGCGATTTATGCATAAAAATGGAGTTAGGCACAAAACTAGTGCACCTTTCAAGCCTTCTAGTAATGGACAAGCAGAACGTTATGTTGCTACTTTAAAGCAATCATTAAGAGCTATGCATAAATACGAAGGTACTATACAGCAGAAATTAAGTACATTTTTAATGCAATACCGTAAAGCTCCTAATGTAACTACAACACTTAGTCCAGCCATGTTATTCTTAAAAAGAGACATTAGAACCAGGATAGATTTACTTTTACCTGAATTGAAAACAAAAATTCAGGATAAATTACGAAGAGATAATTTCGAATTCCGAGATAGGAAATTGGATGTTGGAGATCGAGTGGCTGTGAGAGCTTACAGAGCAGCTAATACTAGATGGAAGTTTGGTACCATTGTAAACCAGGATGGCGTACTCCACTACATCATTGATGTTTAAGGAACCCTCGTGAGACGACATGTTGATCAGATCCGTCCAGTGGGGGATAAAGTGCAAGAAAACATCATTCCACTTATGCACCAGAGATTTCCATCATCAGAGGTTCGAGAAAACAACTCTAATATTCAGCATGCAGAAACGGCGGAAGATATTTCTAAGGATCTGAACAAGGAATTGGGTTCATCTTCCGTACAAGGAGTGCCATCAACTGATGTTGCGGTTCCAGATCTATCACAGTCTTCAGCTAAAGAGACTGACTCCGAGACGAGGAGTCCACCAGTTCCAGACAGGCCATTTCCTAGGCGTTCCGGGAGAATCAGGCGGCCTCCGGAGAGACTTGTTCTTTAAGGAGGGAGGAGATGTGGTATATTTAACTGTAACCAGTTAAAGACTTAACTGTGACTGAGTGGAGGATGGTATATAAATAACACGCAACTATGAAATTGTATCGGTAATTAGTAATGTGTTGTACAGTGAAGTAGAGATATATTAAAATAATAATCTTTTAAGGAGGAAGTCGTTCAAATGTGCATCTAATTATAGTTTGAACTCACACAACACAACACCGGCCTAAAGAGGAGTTTTGAAACTATATCATCCACCTCCAAATTATGTGATGTCCCTCTGGCTATAAATACCGAGATCTGGAAATCCCGCGCTCTCTTCTCTCTTTGTCTTTGTGTTCATCATGTGAAATGTCGCTGCTGCCTGTGTCTTCTGTTACATGTGTCTCTTTTCATGCTTTTACCAAATAGATGTGAAATATAAAGGTGATTGATTATCTACGTTATGTGCGTGTAATTAAACAAGATGAAAACTAATTCTAATGATATTTTTCCTGAAACCTGATATTCAAATACACCAACACCGGCCAACTACATTATATATATATACACTTGGTTCTTTTTTTATGCGGTAGATGCGTTCCAGGGAAATCCGCATAAAAAAAATCGCACAAAAAAAGACATACATTTATATGCAAAATGATGGATACGTTCCATTTATTCAAAAAATCGCATAAAACCCAAATAATGTTTTAAAATGCACCAGAAATCGCATAAAAAAGATTTATAAATAATAAGATTTATTTTTTTTTCCATCATATTTTAATAAATGGCACATATGTATGTTAAAAACAAAAACAAAACTTAATATGTAACAAAAAACAAAACTTCATTTAAAATCATATAAAGAATGTTTTCATCATTATTCGCTGTCTGATAATGTGCGAACCCGTTTGTGGATTGGTGCAAGATCACTTTCATCACTTGAAGATAAACTTACGTCATCAGATCTACATGGTAATGCTTCTTCAGGAACTTCAGTGATTTTTTTTTCTTTGACAAGGTAGTCAGTAATCAAACTCTGTGATGGCACTAGTTCTTTGTAGAGTTCTCTGTAGCCAGACATACAAAATTTCAGATCACGTTGGAATTTTAAGGCGCGTTCTACATCATTATCATTTTGAATAAAAAAATTTGCCAATTTACCGGAAAGTTGAAGGCCTTCCCGAAGTAATTTTTCGTCCAGTGGAGTAACATCTTCCGGTTCGCTATCTACTGTTTCCAAATCTTTAGTAATATCTACCATACTTTCCAAAATATCATCATCATTTAGGGCTTCGTCCACAAGCAATTCTTCTATATCATGTTCGCCAAAATCATCAAAACCTTCCCCACCTATTTCCTTAGCAATTGAAATAATTTCTGATGTTACTATTGCTCTATTTGATTCGTTTCCTTTTGATACGCATTCAGGCCAAGCAGCTTTCCAACATGCATTTAAAGTTTGTGATTTTATTTCGGCAATTGCTAATGCAACATGATTTACACAGTTCAAGATATTAAATTGTTTCCAAGCTTCAGTAACTGTTATTGTTTCGGATTCCAGTTTATCGAAAATGAATTGGAAAGTGAATTTTACATAATATTTTTAAATGTTGAAATAATTCCCTGATCTAATGGTTGAATTAGGCTCGTTGTGTTTGGAGGGAAAAAAGCTACCTTTATATTTGGATGTTCTAAGATTGGATGACCTGGCGCATTGTCAAGAATTAATAAGATCTTAAATTCGAGACCCATCTCATTCATATAATTTTCAACTTCGGGTACGAAGCATTCATTGAACCATTCAGTGAAAATAGCCGTTGTTACCCAGGCCTTCTTGTTAGCCATCCAATGTACGGGCAGTGTATTTTAAGTCTTTTCCTTTTAATGCACGTGGTTTTAAAGATCGATTTACAAGCAGCGGTTTTAACATTCGATCGCCAGATGCATTGCTGCACAGCAATAAAGTAACTCGATCTTTAGCAGCTTTAAAACCACTGGCAGTTTTTTCGGACTTTGCAATGTAAGTACGGGTTGGCATTTTTTCCAAAACAATCCTGTTTCATCAGCATTGAAGACTTGATGAGCGCAATATTCTCCATCTTTAATAATTTTAGCTAACTTTTCAGGATATTTTCTAGCAGAGCTTCTTCATCTGCAGAAGCCACCTCACCTTTTATTTTTAGATTATGAAAAGAATGTCTTTTTATAAAACCAGTTAACCACCCTGTGCTGGCAGAGAATTGTGGATTACTTTCACGTGAAGATGTAGATGGCTCTGATTCTTTTAACTCCTTGTAAAATTTAAGGGCTTTCATCTTGATTAAATGTCCATCTAACGGAATTCTTTTTTGAGTTAAATCTTCAATCCAAATTACGAGAGCCTTTTCAGTTTTTTCTATTAAAGTGTCTCTTGAATATGATGAAATTTTAGAACTCAAATTTGTACCAGATCTGACTGATTTTCTTATTGCCGCTTCATTTTTTTTTTTTTATTGCTCTTATAGTAGATTCGCCTAAATGAAAACGTTTACCTACTGCTGTTGATCTTTCTCCTTTCGCCAAGCAATCGAGAATTTTAATTTTGGTTTCTAGCGAAATTGCACTTCTTTTTTGTTTTTTAATATTGTCACACATTTTCAAAAAAAACTTACAATTCACTTGAGTAAATTTATCTTCCGGTTTTCGGTAGTAACCTTTTTCACAAAGTTTTGTTTTCTAATGTTTTCTAATATGCAAGCTTTTTTAATTAGTTTCATAAAACAACAAAATGCAATGCAAAATGCAGCATAAAAACACGCAATTTTAGCGGGATATTTTTGTTTTTGTCTTTTTTGTTTTTAAGAACAAATCAAGAGAAAACATGTCAATAAAAGAAAAAAGTTCAAGGTATAAATTTGCATATAAAGGAGAAATTCTTTCGTTGTATTGATTGCGTAATAGTAGAGTTGTAGTTGTTATTCTTATTCGTTTTCAGAAAAAGTGAATCACCAAAAAGAATTAAATATGAATAAAAATTTTTTTTCTAGCCATAAAAAAACCGCATAACTCTAAAATCGCATAAAAAAAACCCGCATAAAAAGAGAACCAAGTGTATATATATATATATAGGGTGACGTTTCTTTAAACTGGCTCTATTCAGAGATTTTGTAGTTCTATTACAAAATAAATGTCCCCAAACTTGATATGGAGACAAATAATAACTGAAAAAAGGATACTGTGGGGAAAAAATCCAGTTCCAAAAATCACCGATAGGAGCAGTTAAGGCACTGAACAGCAATAAGTATAACAAAAAAATGAAAATGATAGTAACACAAACAAAATAACAATAACACTTTAGGTTTTATTTACCACATTCACTTCCTTGATAAGGTATTACCCTTCTCACAGTATTATCTACGGATTTCCTATAACCGTACGCAACATGAAAGAAAGAGTATTCTGCATTATGTAATGTGCCCTAAAATGGTTCGCTGTAACCCGTCGACGATTACAATTACTACATTTGTTATCACCTCTGCTAACAAAGGTTATTCCTCTCCCTGAGCATAGTGACTGTTGTTTTCGAACATCTTAAGTCTGTTTTCAGTTAATGTTAAAGAATAGGACCCAAATTTGGAACATTTTTCATATATAAAAGAAAAAAGCATTTTATGATATTCTGGTTTCACTATCCTTTTGGAAAAATCATCATTTTTTTTTATCATACTTCCCATTTTAAACCGATTTGAATCTGTTTTTCTGGTGTAAAATGTGTGTTTCGCGTTTTTTCTCCTATACCGTAATGTTAAATGAGCTATGCCTTCACGTATCAAAACGAAAAAGAAAGCATTCATGGAATATTTTGAAATTTTTAGAAACCCTATATTGTTAACAGACGTATGTTATAATATTGCAAATTTACAAGGAAATTGAGGCATTTTTCTGTCTGAAAATGTGCTTCGCGTTTAGTTTAAACTTTCGTACTTTTACCGAAGACAGCCTTAATCATTCCTTTTAAAGCATCAAGTGATAAGGCTATTTTTATGTTGAGTCTGTCGGGTTCTAATCTCACGAGGAACTTTGGATGATTAAGATAATATGTAGCTTTACCAATAATGCGTGTTCTGGTGTTGTGTGAGTCGAGTGTTCTCTTGAGCTACCTTACTTCAGCTGAGAATACTGCACTTCGGAACTGAGACCGTGCAGGGGCGTCTTAAGACTTGTTGAAGCCTAGGACTCCTACACAAATGTAGGCACCACATATGACCCTTAAAAGTAGATAGTACGTAGCTCGTATAAACAGTCATCTAAAACATACAAACGTGCATGACTTACAATCGCATGAATCAGCTCAACCGACTGCCGCTCTGTGAGTTAATGCGAAATGATGGTGTATGGTATTATATCTAGGCCTATGTATGGATGACCGACACGCATTACATAACAATACAGTCTTTCCACTGTTGTCAGTTGATATATAGTTCGAAATGCCCAATTTTTTTGGAGAATGCAACTGGAAATAATATTCAACTGTTAAAATTATTCGAATTATGATCTTATAAAGACTCTGTTGAGAACGAGACGAGGCTCTGACTGAGGTCGAGGCCCTGGACCCGGGCCCAGTTGGCCCCTGCCTTAAGATGTCTATAAGTACATATTTTTGTAGCGCAAGCTACTGAGTGGTTATCTCATATGAAAACATGAATTAGAATTTCACTTCCATACCCGTGTTTTAGGCTGATTCTCAGTTTGGTAAGCTGCAACGCACACACAACGCCATAAATACCCTTATGGGTGGCTTTTTAGCTAATTATTTTTTCATTGAATCTTATTTTCCATCTCATTATTCGTATTCATGTCATTGCTATTGCGGCTGGGAGATTGAGCTATAGGTGGCTCTGAAAACTGTCAGATTTAAAAAGAAAATAACCCTTTTTATCAGTAACAAAAGATAAGAATAAAATAAGTATATTAACAAAAAAGTAAAGGAATTTGAAGAAACCTCCATTTATATATTATACTAAAAGTAGTATAAAATGTTACTCTATTCAATAGATAGCGAAACAATTTCACGTAATCAATTAAATTTATTAGCGATCCGGTTTCATCAATTAAATCGTGAATTTCCGCTGTTTCTCTTGATTAAAAGTTTTACAATCCGTACGCATTCACGGAATTCCTAAAAGATTGAAATGTATTGTTAGCATATTAAATACGTATAAAGTTGTATTACAACTGATTTGAATCCAATTGTTTTAATTTAAAAGATATTCCAATTGTGTTAATTCTTACTTTTGAGTGTTGCCAAGCAATGACAGTGACAAAGCATATTATCAAACTTAGTTCAGTTTCCTATTTCGCAAATTATAAATTTCCGACCGGCTGCACTAATTAATGAACTTGTAATATAAATATTAATTATAAGAGTTTTCAAGTGAGTGGCAGATATGTGTATTGCAAATGACAAGGTAATAGTTGTTTCTGGCATGATAGCAACTGAAAATGATTCTTCTGCATTTTAATGTTTAGAACACAATTTAATGTATAAGTATACTTTGGAATTAATATATCAAGTATTTTTGTTATTTGTTCAATTAATTGTCAGATGATACAAATCTTAAAATTATTAAACAATTTTTTTGGATAATATAAATAACTCTTTACTGTAATACAGTCAAAGCGTTTTGCATTTAATTTATTATTTGTTATAAACATTTCCACTCGAGTGAGATCGTAGAGTCCATAGCTTGGCTTCAAAACAAGGATACCTTCAAACCATGAGATAAAGGCGAATCATGAGATATATATTAGATATAGACAATTCAAGATTTTACGTCTAATAGTTTAAAAAAGGAGGTAATTGCCTATAACGCCTCTTAATTCTCTACAACGCCACTTGGGGTCGATTTTTAAAAAACCTATTATGTAGGGGATCTGTTCTCTATGAAAGGAATCCGCTTATCAAATTTCAAGACTGTACATCTAATAGGTTAAAAATGGAAATAATTATCTGCAACGCCTCTTAAGCCCCCGCAACGCCACTTCGGAAACGATTTTCACAAAACCCATCTTATAGTGGATCTCTACTCAATGAATGGAATCAGCTTACTAAATTTGCAGATTTTACGTCTAATAGTTTAAAAAAGCCTATAACGCCTTTTAATTCTCTACAACGCCACTTGGGAGTCGATTTTCACAAAACCCATTCTGTAGTGGATCTGTACTCTATGAAAGGAATCCGCTTACCAAATGTTTCAAGACTGTACGTCTAATAGGTTAAAAATGGAAATAATTATGTATAACGCCCCTTAAGCGCCCTCAACGCGCCTCTTGGAGGTAGATTTCGTAAAAATCATTATGTAGGGAATCTCTAATTTATGAAAGAAATCTGTGTACCAAGTTTCAAGACTGTACATGTAATAGTTTAATAATGGAAATAATTATCTATTACGCCCCTTAAACCCCTGTAACGTCCCTTGGGTTTCGAGCTTTGCAAAATCCGTTCTTAGCTGACGTCTACTCCATGAAAGGAACCTACCTACCAAATTTCAAGTCTGTAGGTTCAATAATTCCGGAGATATCGTGATTAGTCAGTGAGTCGCTTTTCTCCTTTAAATATATAGATATATTTACTAAGAAATCAATCAAAATAAGTTTATCATCAAATGTTTTAAACAACTAATAGTTGAAATGTTTCAAGAAATTAACTTTAAACCTAAAGGGAAAAACAAGAACAATAAAAGCAGCTGCAAAAACACAAATTTTTCTAATTATTTATTCTGTTATAAGGTCATAAATTGCTATTTGAATGGTTTGCTTTGAAGGAGAAAAACCAACTTGGAGCATGTGAAAGCATTTTTCACTTAAATTATTAAGCTCTTCAAAAAGCACTCAATATTTAATTTATATTTCGTTGTACATGCATAACATTTAATTAAAATAATCTTTTCAAGTACTTGTCTGCAGGATCTTCAACTCTGTCCGCAATTCTAATTAAGTTTCTCGAATTAATTACTTCACTTCACTTGCTTGAAATTTCTAGCAGCTTAGATTAAAATTATAATCTTCCATTTTACTTTGTAAGCATAATTGAGTAAATAATTTACTTAAAATTTTCGCTTTTTTTTCTTATTTCAAGTAATTTTTAGCTTGTAATATGAGAATATATTATCAGACGAAACATTAAAAATAGTTTTTTAAAGGATTCTTTAGAACGAGATTACAGAATTAATGACTTGGGTAGCAAAAATGTTATTTAAGTTTCTGTGTGGCATATATTACGAACCAGTAAAATTTCTTGATTTATGAACTTTTTGTTCGTAACCTCTTTATTCTACAAGAATTAATCTTAGAAGAAAAATTATAGATCCGATGGGGGAATTAAAATTCTATTATGCAAAATTAAAAGAAAACTTTTTATTTCATCCATCAACTTACGTAATTGCAAAAATTTTTAGTATAGTGTGTGCATGGTTGTTGCAATTGACTTCGGAACTAAAATAAGAAAACGCCTTGCTATTTGAAGTACAAATTAAAATAAGTCACAGATATTATTTTCTGAAGAAATTAATTAAAAATATTATTTTTGAGAGAGAGAGAGAGAGAGAGAGTCAAATCCTGTGTAGAAAACTAGTACACATTGTTCTTATTTTAGTTGTTAAACGAATCGCAATCGCCCAAGATTTCCATGTAAAATCAAGGCAAGAAAAATAAAAAAAATAAAACGGACGCAAGAAATTTATTATTTTACGTTTTATAAATTTTTGAATCCATTTTTCGAAATTTTTTCGTACGAATTTCATTCATAAAATTATAATTATGCCCCTTTTATGCTTAAACGGTTCTTTGCATGAAATTTTTCTTTTTATTCATTCATCTTTATTTCTTGATTTCAATTATTTTACCATCAATATTTTTGTAGTAAACAAGTATCATCAATACGAAATACGTTTCAAAAATAAAGTTCGTTAATTTATTTTTCACACGAAATTTTTCATGCCGAAAAAAAAATACATCATGATATCATGAGCTACAAAACCTGCTCTATTTTTCGACGTGGTTACCACCGACATTGAAACATTTGTCATAACGTGTAATCTGTTTGGAAATATCATTCTGTTTAAATTAGGTGCCTTGCGATCAAGTCTTGCAGTTTGCTCCACCACTGCATTGTTTTAGGCCGCGATAGCCTAAGGTAACGGACTCACAGCCGGCGTGTCATGAGTTCGAACCTAGTACCACTGAGGAACCACCGTGTATGGCAGATATGTACATTAAATCTGTTGAAAGCTCAAATGTCCTCCCATCGGTGTGGTGTGGTATGATAGTTAAGAGAAGGTGGTACCAGCTCAGGTGTCGTTCTTGTCATTTGACAGTATCCCAAAATTACGAGGTCTGAAAGCACTAGAGCAACTGGACAACGTGACGTTTATACTCACTCACTCATTCAGCTTTTTTTTTTTTTTTGGAAGTTATGTCCCAAGAGTGCAACTTTCAATGCAGGGAATAGGTGAAAAACGTATGGGACAATGTTTTTGTTCCTTTACGGATAAGGAAGGATGCCCAACTTTGACATTTGTCTAACAAATTTTGCCTTCCTTGTCTGAACATGCAACACCAGCGATCAACCATTTAACGAGACATGACATTTTCACCAGAAACAGTGTGTAGACGCTCATGGATGACTAGTACCAAATTCCCATGCCTATTTATGCCGGATAATAACACTCTTTCATTCGTGGCAACCGTATCATTATATGTCTCCCGTCATCGCTATTTGTACTTAAATCAGTGCTCAATATTTATGACCCAGTTTTCTATCATAATTTTCATCTCCCCCTTCCTCCATGCAAGAACAATGAAGAACGTCGTTTATCAGAATCAATTGGGACTGGACACCGTTCGAATACGCGATTGTTCGAATAACCGAAAACCGAATGCGATCCATGCAGTATATGAAACTGGACACCACACGAATATTGAAAATCACCACAAGAGGGAAACGTGCTTGAAGAAAAAGAAAAATAGGTGCAAAATGTCGCAGTTTTCCCTTTACTGTGCAAAATAATCACTTATTTATCGCTGTACCATTGTACAACTTCGTTTTTACCTTTGAAATCAACCGAACCGCCTAATTTCTCGTTAAGTTATGGAGCCTTCGGTCCATCTTCGTGAAACCCACCTTTGCTCCTTCTTTGTGAAAACCAAAAGTAGCGTCCACGATCAAGAACAATATCGTTTGCTTCCCTCATGGTTTTCCTTTTCTTCGAGCCATCTTCTGTGTCAAGTTTTGACGCAAAATTAAAAATGATTTCTCGTTTTTTTATGTCAGAAATTGTTGACTTTCCAACATTATAAAACTGTGCTAGAGACGCTCCACTTTCTCCCTTCGCGAGACGGTTCAATATTTCAAGTTTTGACTCTATGTTCAAGACGTTAGGCTTCCGTTTAGAATTCAAAGTCATAGCAGTTCACAACTCAACAAAAAAAAGCACATATACACACACCCCTCACTCCTAATATTCCCCGTAGATGTTTACCAAATCACACACCTGAAATTCCCCAAATATCACTGACCTTGGTTTTTCCCGTCACATTTGGCCTCACACGAAATAACTGTTCAGAATTGTATTGTTCGAAAACGTATTGATATGCAGTACATGTAGTTGGCAAAGAAAAAAAAACTGGTCCGGATATTTGAGGCTCCGGATAATAAACGTTCGGATAAGCGACGTTCTACTAACTGAATTCATTAATAATATACTTTGACGTAAAGCTACAATACGGCTTTAATTATAAACCGTACAAATTATCAAGATAAGTATTATGTTTTGGAAATAATGTTATATAGGATAAGCCCACAAAGAGTCACTGATAATTATTAAAGTTGTTCCTGACTTAGTATTTTTACATAATTTATCAAATACATTAAGTACTCTCTGATACATTTATAAGTGTATTATATCAGTGTAAATATGTATTTTATTTTTTAATATGCAAGAATTTTTTTTTTTTTTTTGCTTTCTGCAGTAAATGAATAATTATTTTTATATAATCTTTTGTTTTCGACTTGGCGATATGCTCGAGCCCCCTAGAGTCGCACCCCACATTTTGAGTTACGCTGACTTAAATAACCTCGGGGGATTCACCTTACTCTACCCCTACTCTGTTTTCTTCTATGTTCTGCGTATGCGTCATTAGTCTTCCGCTGACGCAAACAATAGATGTGGATTCTTATTGTGATTGATCTTTTCGCGTTTTCAAAAAAAAATTGCGAAACTTACTTTCGTAACGCCCATCGTACAAATCATGAATAATACAAATGATGAAATATATCAATCTATATACACTCATGTCCATAAATTAAGGATAATGAAGCTCAGGCAAAGAAAGAGATAGAAGAAAAAAAATTCGACGTATTTGTAAAGTCTGTTCATTAAACAAAAGGTAAAGAGCAAAAAATATGCTATATTTTTTGATATAATTAATAAAAAATGCGATTTTTACTCACTGGAGCAAATTTCAAAAAAGAACCTATTTACAAAAAACTGTATAAAATGGTTAGTATGATCGTTAATACGCAGTATGTCTCCCGGACGATGCAATACAGGCGTTACAACGCCTAGGCATGCTGAGTATCAAATTATCAATCTGATCTTGGGAAACATTACACCACTCATCAATCAATGCCCTCCGAAGTTTCGGTAGACAGGTGAGAGGGGTTGACGGGCTGCAATTCATCGGCCAAGCATATCCCACACATGCTCTATTGGATTCAAGTCCGGTGAGTATGCTGGCCAATCCATACGGGTGATATCCTCCGATAGAAGGCATTCGTCTACAATATTTGCACGGTGAGGACGGGCGTTGTCATCAATAAACAGTTAATTCAGCACCCATGGCGCCCCGAAACAAACGTACATGTTGTTCCAGAATGACATCCCGATAGATGTGGCCTGCCATCGTTACACTCTGAACTTGCAGGTCAGTTCTGGAACCAAGAATAATTCCTCCCCAAAAGAGCCATCCTGCACCACCGTAACAGTGTCGATCAATGGTGTTCTATTGGTGGTAACGGGTTCTCCATATTAAAGTCCGGCGAGAATCAGACTGCAAATTAAACCTATAATCGTCGGAAAACATCCCACAAGACCACTGTTGTCGTATCCACATTGCATGCTCTCTACTCCAGGTTAATCGCAGGTGACAGTGAGTTGCGGTAAGTGGAACACATCTGACAGGACTATGAGCATATAGACCAATGTGCCCTAAGCGTCTGTACACTGTCTGCCTTCAAACTGGCGTACCGGTAGCTGAAAAGAGCTGACGAGACAGGTCAGATGCTGTGCTCTGTCTGTTTCTTTTGGCAGTAACTGCCAAATATACTGGTCCTCATTCGGCGTTGTAACTCGATGGTGACCTGTGCTGTAACATCTACTCACATTACCATCATCTTGAAATCGTTGGCAAAGCCTGGAGATGACACTCTGGGTGATTCCAAGTTCCTCCGATACTTCCAGGTGGGTACGTCCACATTCCATTCGTCCAATAATTCTACCAGGTAAAAAATTCAACCAAATGCTTCCTTTGTGCCATAACTACGTGGATATTGCACTGAAAGGCTTTCAAAGCGCTTGTGAACAATTTTACTTTGTCACCATTCCTTATATGCCCCTCTCTTACACTCGTCATTGTTATGTACTATCCGCGCCATCTGGTGGTTTCCTGTAATTTGTATATTTTTTTTCAAGATGTATGTGATAATTCTACAGGTAAATTTTTTATTTTAGAGTTCAATTTCTGTGTGATTCTGAATTATCCTTAATTTATGACATGAGTGTATATATATATATATATATATATATATATATATATGTGTGTGTGTGTGTGTGTAATAATTATGTATGTATATATATATAATATATATATGTATATAATATATATATATATATATATATATATATATATATATATATATATATATATATATATATATATATATATATATATATATATATATATATATGAAATCTAATTGCAACACTGGTCAACCGATCACTATGAAAATCAGCAAGGATATGTATTTTTTTGTGGAGAAGGTTTTTGTACTATCCACTTTCTTGCAGCTCCCCAATAGGTGGCGCTACAACATATCTACTTTTACACAGTTTAATCAATCTCCAAGTTGCCAACAGGGTCACCAAAAATGAGGCCAACTTGGCTCTATCGCCAACATTTCGCTATATGAACATCTTATTTTGCAGATAAGAGACCCGCTTAGGTAGGAGTGTTAAAAAGTTGACCCACATGAGAGTTAAAGGGCGTTAATTTTTTTAAAATCTTTTTTATCAGCTATTAGACCTACAGAATTAAAATTTAACAAATATGGTTTTTGTTCTTTTTTGTTTGTTTAATTTGCAATTCACGTAAAATTAACTTATTAAAAATTTATTTGTCCTTCACTCTGTATTGTTTCCTTGTTCAATTCATCCGTGGGAAGAAAGGCTAATTATACATAAAAAAGGAACTCTGCACTCGGAATATACTTCATTGAAATTTCAATAGGTAATAAAACACCACTAATGTTCAAAAGCATTTAAAAAATAACTGACTTATTTTTTTATTCGAAACTCTGAAAAACATCATGACATTATTAAAATATTCAGAAAAATATAACTTTAACCAATATAACTTTTACGCATTTACTTAACAAACATAAACACTTCAAATGTCTTATCTGTCGAAAAGATTATGATCCTCGATCTCAATAAACGCTTAAGGAACACAAACAAACAGTGAAGAAAATTAATTAACATCCTAGTGAAAAATCTTAAATGATTTTGAAAGGCATCTTGAAGGAAATTTAATTTTCTCCCACCACATTCCCAAATTAATCAGCCAATGAAGGGGAGTGATAATTACACTTTTAATGCATCGCCTCTAATGCCCTCTGGTGGCTTTAAAATCTTGACAGGATGAATTCATAAACCTCTAAACGATCAAATAAATAAGAACTTTCAATCATTCCCTTAAATTGAGCCGCTTCATTGATCACGTGGTCTAAACTTAACGTCCTGTGTTCTAGTGTAAGTTTTCTTTTTGTGCAATGAGACGTTGTTTAGAACCGGGGATTATTACAATTAAAAGAGAATACTAATGAAAAAAGGAGGAAGAAGAATTCCGTTAGGACATTTAAGGGATTGCTGGCCTCTAATTACTTCGTTAGCGTATTGTGTACGTAAATTTCTTTTGAGACGTAAGACGGTGTGATTTCCCTTGTTCAGCGGTTTAAATAATTGCTTGAGAAGCTTGTTGTTTGTGAGATAGAATAATTTAAATAGAATTCTGTTTGAAAGTTAAAATGAAAAACAAGGAGGGTTAGTTAGGCGATTGCTTTGGTGGTGTTGTTTTTGAAAAATAATCATTAATTCAATAGGGAAGTTTTAAGTTGCGTATTGTAGAAAAATATTTCTGGAATTCGATATTATAATTAGTAGGATTTCTGATGAATGTTTATTTCTTAGATTAATGAATTGAAATTGTGGATGAAAAGATTTTGAAATATACATGTGGATATAAATTTTTATATATTTATTTTCACTTTAAAACTTACCTTAAATGAATTGTAATCTATATAGTTTTCAATTAATTAAAAGTTTATGCTAATGCTGTTTTTTCTCTTTTACTGGACGTTACTTTTCTATATACCTCAACTTATTAATCAATATGCTTTTTATTACTCTTATTTATTGCATTTAATTTTTATGCAGATTTTTATTCGTTTGTGTTTTTATATTTCTCTTCTGTTTTTTAAAAAAGAGTTATATTTTTTGCACTGTCATCTAAAGAAAAATGTTGACATCTCTAATAACACTATGGATGATCAGTACAAATGCATAAACTGATTCAATGTTAAACATGCGTTTTTCACTTCTAGAATTTTTCCTAATCTTGATTAATAAAATTTCATAATCTCTGCGTGATGTATTAGATTAAAATTTTCTGTTAGTAATTAAGCTATAATACACGCACAATTATATATTCAATAATTCTCTATTTAAATTTTCTTAATTTATGATAATATCAATTCCTCCAAGACATCCGCGTGATAGTTAATTATTTCAGTTAAACCACCTAATGCGGAATACCTTTTAAACCACAACTTTACTCCTCAAAAATTACTAGGTAGACACATTTAAAGGTAAGGTAATACAATTTTGTGCATCAGTTACTAATTCTGACCAATCACAGTATTAAATAACGGAAATCATATGATTATGAAAAGCTTTCGGTAGAGTGGGCATAAAATTGGATAACTCTGAAATGTAAAGGGAGACCCCTTTAATAAGATACAATGAGAAAGCAACCTCTCAACTCTCTCCCAAACGGCCTCTTTCCTAAGTCGTATCCAGCCTTTTTCCAAGCAATTGGCTCAGCATATATAATGCAGGTATGACTAGAATAACTCCACTTAGGCGTATCCACATCTACTTCATCAGATAAAAGATTGAGGGCCACATGCAGATCTAATTCCCACAGATGAGTTTGCATCTATATAATCCGAGGGTGGGCAGACTTTTCAAGGGTACGGGCTACTTCTAATTTTTTCAAGGGGTTATGGTCCTCCCAGTGGCATACAATTGGTGAGGTAAGAATACAATACAATAGTATAAGTAAGCATTTCTTAAAGTGTGGGGCGTGCCCACTTGGGGGAGGGCGTGACAACTCGACAAGGGGGCGGGAGCATATTGAAAAGTCAAAAACAAAAGATTATAGAAAAAATTATTAATTTATGGAAAGTAAACAAACAAATACGTTCTGACATAATAAAAAAATAAAACACAGTTTTACAATGATAAATTACATTTATAATTGTATCAGTGCTACACAGTAGCGTACACAGGAATTTTTCAAGGGAGGGGGGGGGGTCCGGGGTCGAAAGTTCACCATTCTTGTATCAAGTTCCTTTTGATTTTGCCGATTTTCGGGAACAAAACACAGTAAAACACTAATTTTTTTAATAAATAATTAGCTTTAATTAATAAAATTAATCATGAATAACAAGTAATTAATTAAATTTTACGTACTAACAATTATAATCAATCGGAAAAAAATCAAGGGCTTTGGGGGGGTCCGGACCACCCCTTGTGTGCGCCACTGGTGCTACACAATGTATTTTATAATTAATTTAACAATACTAAGTTAAGAACATGTTTAATAACTACTAGTGACCCCCCCCATGGGATTTCTCATATATAAAATTATATTGAAAAATTATAAATCACTTATCTTGATAATTTGTACGGTTTAGAATCAAATTCTTAATTGCCGATTAAAAGTTACGTGATTGCACTGGGATGGAGGAAGGATAAAGAAGCAAATAGTCTGAAATAAGTAAATCCTTCACAAACATTGTCAATGTCCTTTTATTGCATTCCAAAGCCTTCGGAATAATGTTATGGATATCAGTGCACAAAAAGGACCGTACTTCGGAAACACGCTTATATACGTGCGGGGAAATTAACGTTTTGCTGAGTGAGATGTTATATACGCCGTTGGCACTTAAGAGATTGAAATAGTATCGTAGTTTTAGCATCTAAGTATACATTATTGAGTTCAATACATTGTTATTGTATGAGGGAGGCACGATGAAAATTATGATTGGATATTGGGTCGCGAATATTGAAACTTTTAGAAGCACTGGTGTAAGTCAACAATATTTATTAGAATTTAATAATAAATACGGAATACGTGTACTTGCCTACATAATTAAAGAAAAAAAACCCTACAAGTCCCGTTTCACACTTTTAAAACAGCATTTAAATCAAATAGCTACAATAATAATAATAGCCATAAATATAATAATATCAAAATATGCATTCATTATCAAGCAGTTCAAAATACATTAAGAAACAAAACAATTTCATCTAAAGTTAAGTTTCGTAATTATAGTCAGTAGAAGACTTAGTCTGCATACTGTCAGCCAATCTTGCACATATTTCGCTATAGTAACAAACTACTAATATTCAGGCGCCCCCCTCCCAATGTCTTGGCGGTCCATCGGTCGATCGCGATTCCTCTTAATGCACCCTCCATTGTCTTAAGTCCGTGTTAATTTGCATAGCTGCTTTTCGTCTTGTTGCTTTAATTATGTGTTCAACAATAAAATGAGGGATTAAATTAAAACCAATGTATCATCCCCTATTAATTTTTATTTATTTATTTTTCTATTTTTGCTTCTGCCAGAGAGAGAGTGATCTGTATAAACAATTTTTATCATTCTTAATAGCTCTACGCTAATTATTCAATTCTGTGTGTTGGAATTTTTAAAATTTTCTACATTTAGATCAATGTTAGAAAAAATGCTATTTTAGACCTGAACCAAGTATAATCCTCTAAATAATTAAACTAGCATTTAATAGAGGATTTTCGTCATTATCTTTAATGCAATTGATCCGCGATACAAAATCCGGTTCGCGTAAATCTGCTAAGCAAAAAGGCACCTTTTATTATATAGAGTGATATTTGAAAACACGCAAAAAAGGAGAGCATACATATAGATGTAGATATACATATCTCTCTATGCTCCAACTATTTGTCTTTTTACACATACAAACTATGTGTGTGTGTATTAAAATTCTTAACAATTCATCACTCATTTGTATTTTTCGATTCCAACTATTACTTCACAATATATATATATACCTTGTTCAAAATTTCAATCGTAAATAAAACACTTTCTATTCATCTACTCAAGTTCAAATACGTTTTTTTTTAAAACTTGTAGTGGATGACACTTGATGTTAATTCAGTTTCTATCAAATATTAATTCATTAATCCAATCAAAAATGAATAAATAGTAACAAACAAAACTAGTAGTCCAACAGCATATACAGAAAAGAAAATCTTTCGTGTTGTCTCTGCAGCGCAATGGATGGTGCGTTTAAATTCTAATCCAAAGATCGTGGTTTCAAATCTTACCTGAGATGGCCTAATTTCTGAGAATGTGATTTATAAATGAATAACTAGCAACAAACAAAAATATAATAGTCTACAACCTATATAGGAAAGAAAATGGAAATATGCATGGCAAATTGGTTCCTATTTTGTCACTTAATATTGTGATTCTGTGTTATATATATACATATTTATATTAGTTGTAATTATTTAATAAAAAGTAACAGAAATAAAATTTTACTATATTGGCCTAAGAAGGAATTGACTTAATTTTGTTTTAATATTACTTGTCATCTATAGAAATTAAAATTGAACATACGAATATAGTTCGCGCGTGTGTATGTGTAATTATAATTTCTAGATAAAAATACAAGTAAGTGATGAATTATTATTATTTTTAATTTAAAATCATGATTTGTAAGTCAAATTTTTGTTACAAGATACTTCACAAAACCTATGTATCAAGCACTTTTTCTTAAAAATTGCCTGTTCCTTTTTTTCTCATTCATTTTATACCTTTTTTCAAAATAAAAATAGCGATTTCGAATTGAATGAATTAAATTAAACAACACCGAAAAAATGTTCAAGTAATCTACCAAAAAATGTGTTGCTGATAAATTTGAGAAAAAAAATCACATTAAACTTTTTGTTTTATTTTATTCTCAGATTAATAAAATTGAACAAATATTTCAAGATAATTAATAAGCATTAGAAAATTTCAACTAGTTGTATAAAAGAAGTTTGCTTCTTTGTAAAACTTATTTTTATGTGCTTTATTCTAAAATTCTTCCATAACTCATCAAAATAAAATAAAAAAATAACACCCTCCCAACTGTGGTGAAACAAAAGAGAACGAAACAAAGAATCGAAAAAATAGCCCCAGTATTTAATTTGATTAGATAAAATATTACGGAATGAAGCGACTTTTTTAATTCCTTTATTTTGAATTGCTCTTGTTCTAGACATTTCTTTTAGATCAATATCTGAAATTTGAAACATTGTTTTTAAAAGACACTTTCATTTGTTTGTTCTTCAATTATATGCACTTTTTCTACAAAATTTGGCTCTCCGTGTAATTTATTTCCTTAAAAAACCTTTTTATTCTTCTTTTTTGCTTTATTTTGTTATTATCTTTCGAACATTTTTTATTAGCTGAGAATAAAAAAGAATTACTTTGTATTTGCTGTTTTCTGAAGCGTTCAATGTACGGCTTTATTTGAAAACGTTTGGAACACATGTTCCTTAGTATTTAAACATTTTTTACTTTTAGTAGCTATACAGAAAGAACAAACCAATCGTGAATCAATGGCATTCGCCAATACGCGCTGAGGGCTTTCGAGCAGAAAGTAGTAATCTTGTAATATATTTCTATATTATTTTTCACTGGGGCTCAACACAGTACGTCGTGCCAAAAAAAAATAGAATTCTATCGTTTCTTACTCAAACAATACCAAACAGTCCAGGAATTCGCGCTCAAAAAGCAAGGGACTCAGTGTTTACTGTACGTCCCATTCCAAAGCCAATAATTACCCCGCTCCCCCAAGTTGTGGAGATTGACGCCAAACACACTTAATAATCTACCACCAACGAAAGCAAGACATTACAAATCTATAAAGCTACATACATTACCACTTAAATATGAACTGTAAAAAGTCGACAGGAGGTAGATCGTAGCAAGGGTTTTTTTGGTGCTAATGTGTTAAAGTGAGGTAGGTGTTCTTGAACAACTCAGTTCAAGAGGGCGTTGATTCTATCGCGTCTTGTTACCTTTAACCCTTTATCTACCGCATTATGATTTACTGCAGTTTTTTTCAGACAATATTTTTTTTTTGAATTACTATATTGAAAATTAAGGGCTATACATAAAAAAGTACTCAATTATAGGAAATTTAACCCCTTAGAGAAATAATTAATTAACTAAAGATAATCAAATGTAAAATTAATTATATGCACTGTTTAATTAAAATAAATAGTCAAATCGTTTTCTAAGGTCTTCATTCACGCACAACAAAAAATTAGACACTTATATTTCGACATAAACTATTTTTTCGGAGTAAAGAATGACAATCTTTGCAATATGCTGAAAACACCGTCAGCTGAAAAGGCAATTTCTTCTATAAAACTACTTACCTTTCTCGCTAAAATACTCATCATAGAACCCGCGCGCGCGCGTACTTCCATACATCTTTTAAAAGTGGATTTAAAAGAATATTCCTTCTAAGTATCGTCAGAGTATTCGTAAAAAGGGTTATTCTATGGAATTTTAAAGCAAGTGGTACTTATAAGTACCGTCGGTAGATAAAGGGTTAAGGACCAGAAGTATGGAGGGTAGGATGCACGTTATATCAACCAAGACTCAAAGGCCTCACTTGTACGTGATGCGGAAATTTTCACATTAGGATGCAGCTGAAGTGCACATACATGGCTTGATCGGGATACAAAATTAAGAGGTACATCACCAATGACTCTTACGTTGCTTCGTTATACGGCATTAAAAAACAATTAGTCAACCCGTGGCCATCTAATCTGAATCTACTCAGGTGAAAAAATAAAATAGGAGAATCAGATAAAAAGGTGATTCTCTCCATGTTATTAAACAAATGCTTTTCAGTTTATATTATCGAAATCAAAATAACTTTTAAGGCATCCGATTACGTTGGGAGACCAATTTTTAAAAAAATTTGAATTTCAGAAGAATTTTACTGCTTTAAAAAGACACGAATAACTTTAAAGATTCATAATTATTAAATATAAGGCGTCTTTAAATGAAAGTTATTCTAAACGTCATATTATAACAGTTTTCAATGTATTTTCGTGAAACAAACGCGATACCGAAAGTGCATGTACAACGCACACACGTGCGTGAATAGATTTGTGATAACTGCATTCGTAAAAAAAATTAATAAAAAGGACGTAGCATTAATTTAACAAGTAATATAAAAACAATTAGGTCAATTGCGACCTAGATCAAAAAAGAAAAAACTTATTTCAGCTACTTTTTATTAAATAGTTACAATTAATATAAATATGTACATACATATGACGTAATCACAACATGAAGTGGTAATTAATTTTTTTTATTAATTATCATTAAAGTATCGTATTGTCATCCAAAACAATCGTGTATATAAAATTTGAACGTGAGAAAAAAACATTTTCGTCACATGTCGACAAAATTGTCGCTAAGTCGCCAAATTTGTCTCTAAGTCGTCAACGTGGCTGTATTTGTACAACTTTAAATAATTAGTTTTAATCAATTAATTTTTATTAATGATAATTTATACATAATTATGGTATTGTCATCCAAAATAATCATGTATATAAAATTCCAACTCAATTGAGCGCTTTTAAGTGTACTTTATTAACGATTGAAAATTCCACCAAGATAAATAGAGTGTGAGCTAATGGTAGAAATTGAAAAAGGATGCAACATATTAATTTAAAAATGGATGGCGCAGATGGAACTGCGTTCAAAACCGATCAGTGAACTGTAATAAAGTTTTTAACACTGAAAGGGTGCAAGCCGTTGGATTTTCATTGCTGTAATCTTCCCCCGGTTCTCAAGAATTTTGGAGGAGGGTCCCTCACATTCGGGACCACTTTGTACATGTTTTTCGTTTAATTTACAAATAAAATAACTTCTCGGAGGGTCGGATGCAGCTCTAAGTCCTTTGTTTGAGATCGATTTTCTGGAGTAAGAGTAAGTAAGTAGAATGCTGGCTGTGTATAATGACACATGTGCGTCGAAACCCACGGTGACGAGGGCTTTGGCGCAACCTGGTCAGGCGTACAAAGTTGTAACAGAAAAGCTGAACATGGATACTGACATTTCAATCAAGGGAAATCGACACATTTGTGACGTCGTAAATTATCTCAACGTTTCCTTGGGTTCAGTTCTGAAGTGGTTTTATGAACAACCGACAGCGTTCTTCGCGGATGAAAAATTGGTAACCTTCCTTATAAATAGCATACCTAAACGTCATGAGTGATTTCTTTTGAGAAACTTTGTATGTATTTTACTCATTTAAGGTGACCGCCTACCTTCGGACCCATTTTTTTTATAAAAACAAATTTTTGAAACAAATTGAATGTTTTAGGAAGAAAAATAAAAAACAAATATGTAAATACATTAAATCTTGTAAATAAATATTGTACTTTTAGAAAAATTAGTTTTCAAGAACATTTTATCAAATTTTTACTAAAACGGGTAACACTGTAT
The DNA here is from genome assembly GCA_019973935.1 of Trichonephila clavipes. Taxonomy (NCBI): domain Eukaryota; kingdom Metazoa; phylum Arthropoda; class Arachnida; order Araneae; family Nephilidae; genus Trichonephila; species Trichonephila clavipes. The sequence goes on along the minus strand of BMAU01018950.1, from coordinate 243,553 downwards.
AAAAATTTTTAATACAATTATCATAATTTTCTTTATACACAACATACATACTATGGGGCTCTTCAAAATGAACCAAAATCTAAGAGAAATATTAAAATACAAAACATTTACAGACAATTATACATACTAATATGAAAATGTTGATATTCTTTAAGTCTTTTCTTTGTAGAAACTACCCTAAATCAAAAAATATTTAACCTACAACAAAACTTATCGTTTACTTTATGAAAAATATAGTACAATAAATATTCCCACAAAATTTCAAAGCGTTATCTGGTTTGGTTCTTATGATATCATGTATCTGGTAAAGAGTTTCTTTCGAAAACACAATTTTGAGAAAAACTCATTTAAAGTTTTATCTTAATGCCCTTTTGCAGAGAGTGATTTTTTTTAAAAAAATCCCTATGACTTTTTCGCGTAAAGGAAAAAGAAAAACAGTTTTGGAAAGAAAAATGCATAAACTATAAGATTTTAAAATAAAAAATGCCTTATGTAGACGAAAAAAACGACATTTTCTCTCAAGGTAGGCAGTCACCTTAATCTATCTATCTGTCCCAAAGCATCTCATGGATACACGCCTCGAATCCCTTTCACTAGAACACCCCTTATAAGTAACATGCATCACCTCTTACTTTTTAAAAAAATTGTATTTTTATGAAGTTTTAGCAAAATTTTCAATGTTAAGCAAAACAGCATAAATAAAAATACGTTGGACATAATGTAATTTTAATTTCATTGATATACATTTTAATCGATCTGAAGTGTCGCAAAACCCGCAGGATAAAACGTATTTTAAGAAATAAATATTTAATAAGTATTCACATGCGACGTAAATGGTATTTCGTTAAAATTACTTCAAGTTCTGAGCTAAAAATGACTATAATACGTTTAAGTTTAACTACCTTAAAACTTATACAGTAACTTAACTATCTAAAGAACTTATTACATAAGTGTTACAAATTTGGTCGGAGATGACCCATTTTTCATGCATAAATTATCGTGACAGTTTCATTCTTCAAAAAACACATTTAAACCATACTTTTTTATAACTAAGATAAATCAAAAATCAGAAAAATAACTTTAAATTATCCTGTTTTATATATTATTCCTTCTTCTTCCTCAAAACTTTTATTACTTTTTTCACTAATGGTCCTAACACCTAAAAAACATCTTAACCTAGTCGTATACTTAAAACTATTATAGCATGCTAAACAAATCAATGTGGAGGGATATTTTCTATGAACAAATTAATTTATTTAACATTTGGTGTCTAATTTACATTATTAAGCTACCATTCCAAACATTTTCGGAGGACTTAATATATTTTGCATATGCGATGTTTTCAAAGTACATAAAAAAATTTTTTTTTTCATCTCTCTTATTGCTCCATGTAATTATAAATAAAATAATGCAAACATTCACACACAATAAATTATAATACGGTATAAGTGTTCTCTACGTTTAATATTCTAATAGTTCTGAAAGTTTTTTTTAGTATTCTACGCATATTGTATTAAAATTTTCCTGATGAGAGAGAGAGATATACAATTTAATACTCTATGTAATATAGCAGTAATTATAATACTGTTTTAAAATATTCTTTTTGAATAGCATTTAATAATACGTTGAATAATGTGATTACTCAACTTATACTCTATTATAAGTGATAGAGTATAAGCTTGAAGTTTGGTTAGTAATATGCTATTTATTTATAACTCTATAATTCATTAAATGCTAAGAATAATGTTTAATAGTATAATTCAGCATATTCCAATAACTTTCTTTATAGTATTGTTTATATGTCTCAGAGTAAAATCTAAATAATAATAAAAAACAATTCATATTGTATTTAAATATTATATTTATCCTACATAATAGTTAATAGTTCTTCTTATTTAATATTTAACATTTATTCACTGTCTACGTTCTTTAGGATAAAAAAAACTAAATATATATATATATATATATATATATATATATAAGCTTTTCATCCTAGATAGTGGCAAAGTTTTGAATGCAGGTCATTGTGGAGATTCTACGAGACTTTTTAATACATGTAATACTAGAGTATTCTGAAATAAGGAATACTTAAAGAATTCTAAAAAAAGATTTTTTGCATTGCAATAAAAAAAAGTTTCAAATAACTCTAATGCTTACAAATGTAATAGATACTTAGATAAACTTCAAAATAGTAAATTTAATTTGGCAATTGTAAAATTCCTTTTTACAAAAGCTGTGGCGACAAAAGATTTAAAACCTGTAAAATAATCTAAAATTATCAAATTAAAGAGGATTCTAAATTTACCTTCTGTAAAACATATAAAACTGTAAACGTATAAACTGTATTTACTTATTGACATGTAATAAATGCCGATTTAAATATATTGGTCAGACATCTAATAAAATTAATATTAGAATTAATTAACATAGTTTAGATACTAAATACATCAATAGTATAAAAAATTCAAATAAAATAGAAATAAGACACTTTAGTACACATGGTTTTGAACATGTTTCACTCAATATTATTAAAGTTGTTCCTAATATTAAAGAAAGATTATGGTGGGAAAATTACTATATATCGGATATTATAATGCAGTTTATCCTTATGTACTAAATGTATTATACCAAGGAAAAAATATTCTAAATGCAATTAAACAAAATTCTCAAGATTATTATTACAATAATGGGATTAATATAATATCTAACAAAAGAAAAACTAGAGGGGCTAGAACTAAAAAATTAAGTAGAGAAAAAAGTCCTTACAGATAGTATTATAGATTTTTGTAATAGCTTTGATAACAATTTTAACATAAAATACATTAAATATTTTATGTTTGGACTCAGTAAGACAGCATTATGTATTACAGAAGATGTACTAATTTCACATAAAGTTAAAAATCGCCATGCTGTGCATATTATAAAGAACATTCACAAATTTTTGAAACATAAACATAAAATAAAAGTTAATGTAAATAAAGATTATCCAATGGAATATTGTACACTTTTATATATGAATAAATATAAGATAACATTAATTTTATCTGGCATTTTTAATAAACACATGGCATCTTTCCCAATACAAAATATTACTATTAAAAAATAGTTAGATCAATAAAAAATAGTTAGATCAATTGTTAACTATAATGTGCCTATAAAGCAAGATAATTTAATATGTAAACGTAATGAATTTAAAGGATTCATTGATAAGCATCACAAACATGTTGTTACTGGTGACTTCAATATTGTAAAAGACAATAATCTTAGAAACATAATGAATAAAGGTATTGGTTTTAGATTAATGATTTCGAATAGTAATAAAATTATAAAAAATCAATTATATAATGATATTGAGCAATTTATATACAAAATAGCTATTATAAATATAGTATGCCTATAGAGTCATTCACAGAATTCAAAGGTAATATTACACAGCAGCTTAATAAATATAACTTGGGTAAAAATAAAATCATTTTTAATAATATAAAAAATCAGATTAAAAAATTACAAAATAAATTTATTCTAGTTTATGTTGATAAAGTGCCAGAAAATTTTGCCTTCATATATAAATACTATTATAATTTAATGATCAACAATTATTTTGAAAATAATACAGCTTTTATTGTCATCTGTTTCTGATAGAAAAATAAATAATCGAATTTTGGCTTTTCACAAACAACTAAGAATTCAAATTAATAATAATTTTAAATTTCCACATATATTTCTTACTCCCAAATTTCATAAAGACCCAGTTACATTTAGGACAGTTACAAAGGGATTTAATACATATATTAGCAAAACAGGCAAAATTCTTCATGAGAGAGAGAGAGAGAGAGAGAAATATTACATGATACAATAAATAATCTTAAATCCACAGCCATTCTTAAAAATAGTAAATCACTTATTGAATAAATGAAAGATAAAAAAATTTATTCAGTCTATTGTTTAAATTTTGAAGATCTTTTTAACTCTATTAATATTGATGATTTGATTAATATACTTGAAAATTTACATAAAGATAATTTATTTAATAATGTTAATAATGATAGATTTGGTTCACTACTTAGGTTTGTACTTAAAGAGAACTATATATTTCATAAGGGTAACTATTATCTACGGATTAACAACTGTCTTGCCAATTTATACTTACATTATTTTGAAAGTAGTTACATTAATAATTCTAAATTTTATATTTATCGTTATATAGATGACATAATCATTTTTGGAAAACATGTCAATTTTATACCTAACATTAACTTTTGTGTCTACAATATCTTAATTTAATACAGTCAAATAGTAACAACAATGAACTTGACATACTTTACAAATAGTAACAGACAACTTGATATACATATCAAAATAAAAGATAATGTAATAGTTTCTAATATTTATGATAAAAGAGAAGATTTTAATTTCAATATTATAAAAGTTCCTCATTTGGAGAGTAATGTACATGTTTCTATATTCAGAAATATTGTTATTAATTATGTACAACGCAATAAATTTCTGGAGTCAATAAAATTAGAAATAATAAATAACTATAAGCATTTTACTAAATATTGCTTAAATCAGAAATACCCAATTAATTTTATTAATAGTTATATGAATAAAGCTATTCAAAATACTAAGGATTAAAAATTCTGAGATTGATAATAGTTTATTACTAAAAACTTACATATATCATAGTTATAGCTACCTTCAAATTCTAATATTAGGTAAAATTACTTATTATTATTTTATTCATATATACTCTAGTGTTATTAAAGTATGGTAATTTGTAATTATCTTATTAATTTTTATTTTCATTCTTTTTACACTTTTGTTAAGTGTTACACACATTTCATCCATTCACATAATTTAAATCTGCATAAGGGTCTAGCAATAACTTTTTATTGCACTCAGATTTAGCGCGGGATCTGCATTTTTAAGTGCAATTTTTAGGTAAGTTACCTCCATCTTGTAACGGATTTAGATATTCCTATCCATTACTTTCAATAGGTTTTTGTTCCGTATTATTTACATAAAGGGGGAAGGTTGGCTGGCTAAAAAACATGTTCAACCCCACTTTTATATAAATTATTTTATATATTAGCTGTCCTAAGTCAGAAATGCTTATAATACTGCAGCATCAATTTTAATTTCATAATTTTTTAACTCGGTTGCTCATTTCTCCTTCATTGTGTGATTTTCCTAATGTCTTTGTGTTTTTCGAATGGGATTGTTGGATATTATCTCGTGTTTGTGGAGAATAAGACTATATATGTATATAAGATTTAATTATTTGATTAATACCGAGAAGCTTTTATATTGCCACATCTACATCATTATATTTTAAAACAATGAACGCAGTGAAATATGATGTGCACACGAAAACGCTTGTGAGGAAATATCGGTTAACACTAAACAATGCAGTTGTTCCGACAAACTGTATTTACATGAATTCTTTTTCACTTACACTGAATGGAAATCGTTTAACACGAAAAGATTTTCCTTTTGAGAATGAACAAAACGCAGAAAACACCAGCCGGATTGGATTGTTCTATTGTATCATCGAAAGAATTCGTTGCATTAGATGATGATAATGTGTGTACAGCCCCAATTACGACATACAAAGACATTTTGGAGATGGTTGGAAGCTGAAAAAATGTCATTGATGCAGATTCCAATGAAGCAAATGAAATGACTAATGCAACTTGAATTCCCACGTCATCCGAAATGAGGAATATTATGAAAAGTATGCGCAGTTATTTCGAAACACATTCCAATGGTGAAATGTGTAACAAAATGGATGAAATCGACTAATTTGCAGACATTTTGATGCTAAAAAGACAATGCAAAGAAAAATATCAAACTATTCTCCAAAAACTCAATAAATGTTTTACTTTTCACAAAACTCTAAAATTTTGTATTAAATTTCTTTAAGTTCTTGAGAGTGTTTTTATTACACTGATTTTTATTTAATTAATGCATATGTGCATACAGGTATCAATGTAAATCAAATAAAATCTAATAAAATTAATTTTATTGATTTAATTTTTGCAATATATTAACACGAAATTCTTTTAACACGAATTAATATTCAAGTCTCTTCAGTTTCGTGTAAAGCGATTATTTTTTCATTGAAAATCTTTACATTACATTACATATGCATGAGAGTAAAAAAGCATTTTTTTATAAAGAAAAGGTATCACACACACACACACACATCTTTTGGGGTGTTAAAGTTCAAATTCGTTAATACATCCATTTAAATACAAGAAAGGTGTATTATAAATGTAACTATTTGCCAGCAAATCACGCTCTCGTGATTCGCTACATACAATCACTACGTTTCTCTTTATCAATCATGCCCGTATGCGAAGTAATATTCATCAGACGGATTACCCTATTGACTGTTAATAGCAGGACTTAATTCAGCTGCTTTATTGGTAGATGGATTTCCCAGCGTATTACGAAGTAAAACTGATTGACTTCACAACGTTTCATTCGCCTCCGATTATGGGTCCTGGCCAATAACTGAGTCACAATAATTCGTTTAAAATCCGTTTTCGTTACAGTTTAGTCCTTCATCAAATATGAAATGCTAATACCCAGATGTGATGGATGTTTGGATTAAGCAAGTAGTAGCAACCATACCTTGCATTTAGAGAGAGAGAGAGAGCATAAGATGTTCTATAACCTTGACAGAGTACACGAAGCTCTATGTTTTGTTATTGCATATAAGGGCTAAGTATGGTAGTATTTTATGAGGAGGGATATTGATGCGATTGAGCATTACCTGGTTGAGGAAGGAAGTGATGAATTGATTTAGGTTTGTTCTGGGTGTTTTAATAGTACTTCTTTAGTTAAGTTCATTTAATAGTACATTGGTAGCATTGAGTAACAATAAAACTTATCACAATGAAATATGGTAGTCTGGATATGACTTATCAATTATCTTATATACAAATGATGTTTTAAATAAATATAAAGATAAAAATGGAGTATAAATATCTCATTAATTAAATTTCCCAAAGTTGAATACTTTGTTTATGTATATCCCTTACACTTTTCCGTGTAGTGATCGGGAAAAAAATACATTGCAAGAAAAAAACTGCAATAAATTATACTGAGGTAGATAAAGGGTTAATAATTCATCCAAACACAAAAAGAATAAAACACACATAAAAAATACTATTATCGTTATATATGTAAAGCTCTCCCCTCCCCCAAATAATTGCTTCTTTTTGAGATTTCCCAAATTATCAAAGGAAAAAAGAAATAACGACACGTGCTATTATTTTCAACGCAAATGTTTTTGTTTTTTTCTTTTTACTTTTTATAGTTGATTTAGATTTTAAATAAACTTAATGATGTAGTATTTTTTTACAATTTGCCTAATGTAAACAAAGATGTAAGCTTCTTAACAGATTAAGAATAAAAAATATTCACTTAAGATAACATGAATAAAAATGTTCGATTAAAGATAAAACAACCATAATGTGAGTGCTTCATTAAAATTACAATATCTTTTCATTCATATTGTCTTTTCAATTTGATATCGATGATTTTAAAAATCGTATGTTAAACAAAAAATGTTTAGACACTAAGAGTACAAAACATAAATAAACCAATAACATGTAATTAATTTGCTCGTTGCTTCCTTAGTTTTATCAAATATATGAAAAAAATACTTTCTTGCAAATTTGTGTTCTTCACTTATTATCAAGAAAATATTTAAAGCAATTAGATAAATAATGAAAAAAGTTTAAAGGAGCAAGTAATGTTTTCATTTTTGCATATGTATCTAACTTCACAATAAACCAATAATTGTTATAGGGGTGTCATGGGTGTTAATTTTGACTCGAGGGGTGAAAATATAAACAATTTTCAAACAGATTTAATTCTTTTAAATTTAAATTAAATTAAATAATTTTGATCTCTTACACATAATTCACAAATGATTATGGTTTCAAAAAAGTACAACATGTTTGAAATATAATCAATTTTAAAAATTGCGCATGCTTTTTTTCTAAAATAGTGTACCCTTTGATTTATAAAACATTATATATTTTTCATACAATTTAAGCCCTACTAATTTAAGAATAATATATATTTTGTATCTCAAAATTTCTAAAAAATTGGAAATGTATTTTTTATTTATTTAAAAATATAATTTATTATTGTATTTATATAATACTACAGGGGAATAAGGATAAATTTAACTTTATAAATCATCTTATTGCTAGTAATTAAAGCTACTGTTTTAGAAAATAGCGTGCACAGCGCAAATTTACTTAATATTTACTACAAAATTATTTCTTATTTAAATATGCTTATAATTTTAAAAATTATGATTATATCTCAAATATTTTGTACTTTTTTGAAACCACGATCCTTTGTAAGTAATGCGTAAAATATTCGAATTATTTCATTTAAATTTAAACGAATTATACCTGTTTGAAAATTGTTTATATTATCACCCTTTGAGAAAAAATTAACACCCCGACACTCTTAATGTATTGTATAAATTCTGAGTTTAATACTGAAAAGTGTGTGAGAAAAGTGTGCCCCCTGTCTGCTTATTGTACAAATTATACAACTGATCATACTCATTGCTCAAACAGTAAAACGGTGATTTAAATGTATTAGGTAGGTGTATTTATTTGTTATTTTTCATGAAATTCGTTCTTGGTGCTTCTCTTCAGTTAAATTAATCTCTGAAGTTGCATCGCGCCCAACCCTTCATTTATTAAGTCCTCAGATATGATGAAACTGTAACTTTTGTAACTTCTTGGAAAGTTAAGTATTTAATTCTGTTGATTGTTAATAAATCTTCGTCTGATACAACACCTTTCTTCTCATGCAACGATTCCAGTCCAGGCAATCATTGCGAAATTTTTCTGAGAGAGCTTGCAATAATGTACAATCAAAACGGTATTGGCGACATTATATGAAAGGATGCACATGGATGTCCATTCAGTGCGCACGTCACATGCGAAATCGAGTTTGCCAATTTGGTGAGTATTCTTTGGCATTATTCGTAATAAATTTATTACAGCATCACGAAAAACTTTTTGAGAGAAAATATATTCCTTATTTGGAAGGCAAACAGTTTCATTTATGTGTCTGTAACTCATAATATATCGGGATAAATGTTTACTGAAATTATACCAAATTAAGAATTTTGCTTTTTAAATTTTAGAAAACAAAAAAATCCCCAAAAGGAAAGCTAAATAAAAATAAATAATTAACAAATATAAAACCCGTTGCTAGTATTTACACTCTTAGAATATTAAAAATTACAGTGTTTAATTCTTCTAAATCTTCGCCAATTTATTCATCGATGAGCTAATACGGAAGAAATATTCGCGAAAAATTGTTTTCGACCGTGTACTAAAACGTTGACAGCATTTGGTGACATTTTTCGATTTCACGAGATCAGTTTACGTTATATTTTGATTGAGGAACAAAATTTTCGAACACTCGCAAGGAACGCATCAGCTGTTTTAATCTAACAAACTACAAACTAGAAATTATATTTCACTATCATTTTTGTCTCTCTATTCAATACACAAATATTAAAACTAAAAAAAAATTATTAGCGCTACTAATACTATTATTATGAAACATATTTTGCTATAATTCCTAACGTGAGGAAAAACATATTACTACCTTTTGTAACACTAAATTTCCCTGATTTGTGATATTATAATTGTAAATCAGAGTATTAATTGAGAAATGTTACATTTTTTATATTTATTTATATTAAGCAAGAATATTTAAATATGAAAGATTTTTATACCGATTGTACTTTTTTCCCTGTTTTATAAGTGCCACTTTTTTTATATGTCAATAAGTTTTATTTAAGATATTACTTTATTTTGATACTTAGTGTCAACTGAATACTGGTGTAGATTATGTAATTTCTATTACTAAGTTTAAATGATAAACAAGTAATATATAAAAAAATTTTAATTCGATTTCTACTTAGATCAACAAAGAAAAGTTTTAAATAGCTGATTTTTATTAAATAGTTACAATTAATATAAATATGTACATACATAGGACAGAATCACAACATTAAGTGATAATTAATTTCTATTAGTTATTATAAAGTATCATATTGTCTTTCAAAACCATCGTGTATATAAAATTTCAGTTCTACTGAATGCTTTAAAACGTGAGAAAAAAACCTTTTCAAGTTTTGGCAGAAGTCTCCAAAAGGATCGCTAAGTCACCAAAAACGATGCCAACGTGGCAGTATTTGTAATTTAAATAATTAATTTTATTAATTATAATTAAATTGTATTTTCATCCAAAATAACCATGAATATAAAATTTTCAGCTCAATTGAGCACTCTAAAATGTATTTTATTAACGATTGAGAGAGAAAATTCCAACATTATAAAAAAAAAATAAATAGAGAGTGTGACCTAATAGATTAGGAATTGAAGAAAGGAAATTTAATTTCGAAATCAGAGTCAAATGCGGAAAACTTTATTTTATACTTTTTTTGAAATAACAAAATGGCATTTTCGTATTTATGGAAACATTAGTAACTAATTTAATGCTACAAAGGCGACTGACTACGCTTTAAACCATGATTTTGAAAGAGCGTATAAATGTATGATTTTTGTATATTTAGTGTCAGTTGAATTTTAATACACACAGACATCTCTTTTTAAAATATCATTGCAATAAAAATTATTTTACTGCAATTTTTGCCCAAAAAAATGAAGAAAAACTCAGATATAATTTCAAAAAATTCTCCTTTTTATTAAAATGCTTCTATAATGGTAATATTTTCTTAAATATATGGCCAAGATTTCTGTACAGAACCTGGGTACATATAATTTAAAAGTAGATTTATTCATATTTTATTATGTGTCCGAGTAGAGGAATTTTAACAAAAAACACCCATTATTTTTTTCAGTTGATCGTAACTTTGAAAATATGAAGACTATTTTCAAAAATTTTAATTCAACCTTGATATAGTTGCTCTAGCTATATGTAACCAAAATATTAGTATTATAGAAGCATTTTTTATGAAAGGAGTATGTTTTCAAAATATGTCATTATTTTTTTATTTGCCAAAAAATTTCGTTTAAACAATTTTTGTCTTGTATTAATATTATTCTAACAATTTTATATGTATATTCAAACTCAATTGTACTATACATTGAAAAACTTTTCAATTATACGCTTTTTCAAAATTGGGATTCCGAAAGAATTCAGCTACCTTAATTCAAAAAGAAATGTTAGGCCTTTTCTAATACCTCATTTACTCTTCGGCAATAATTTTTCAACCCTTACACCATCAAGTGACGTGTTGGAATTTACATTGTTTCCATAATTCCAGGCTATATGAGATAATTCTGCTAACCTTGCACATAATACAATACCAATCCGTAAAGCCCCTCGTCCTTAACAACGGAATGCATAAAGCTCACAAACCAGCAATTAGATCCAGTTCATTAAATCTGTTCGAAAGATAGAGCTCAATCGGAAACGAATAGTGGGAATAAATCATAGGAAACTAAATCATTCAAAGCGGATTAATTAAGTTTGATTTATGCATTCTATTCCGTTAATTAAGATCTGCTTCCGACTGACAATGGAATATCCCATAATGCTTTTCTCTCCTCTCGAACAAGATGTTTGTTGGATATCACGTTTATTATCTAAGGAAGTGTTTTGACACGCGTTTATTAATTAGGTCGCTAATTTGAAGACTATATATCTAACAATAAAATATAGAGTGACCATTATTCGTTGATATGTTGCAAATGAAGTAAGTTGTTTTAAAACCTTAACTACTACAGGCGTATACATATGCCTCACTCAACAGGTGCATTAAGTGTTCCGGGCGTATATATACGTATTTCTGAAATACGATTCTATTATTTGCGCTACTATCAGTAAACTATTCGGAAGGCTTTAGAATGCAAAAAAAAAAAAAATGATCTTGCCAGTGTTTGTGAAGGATTTACTTACTTCAGACTATATATATAATTTGCTTGTCTTAGCCTTTTCATTTCCCATCAATGCACTGCTTAAGCGTGCCTATGTGAAAAGCAGTGGCACTGGGGAACGAATCGCGTAAATTTTAATCAGCAATTAAAGGGTTAATGGAACATATATTGAGAGCATATAATGTTGATGTTGAGATTTAAGTATTTTAGCCAGGTGTTGAAAATAAGTAATAATAAAGAGTGTTTCTTTTCCAGGAATAGAAGCTTAAGTCGGCATTACTTTCCAAGATGGCGACCGATTTAACAGCTGTCAAGTGATTTATTCTCAGTTTGGTTTGGCAATTCCTCATGAATAGACTCACGCCTGAACAACGCTTTCAAATTGTGCAATTTTATTTCGAAAATAATGGTCGATTTTAATAAGCGAATTATGTTTAGCGATGAAGCGCACTTCTGGTTGAATGGCTACGTCAACAAACAAAACTGCCGCATTTGGAGTGAAGCTAATCCCCAAGTGTGTGTTGAAACACCGTTACATCCAGAAAAACTGACTGTTTGGTGCGCTTTATGGGCTGGTGGAATCCTTCTTCAAAAATGATGAAGGCCATAACGTTACAGTCAATGGTGATCGATATAGAGTCATGATTACTAACATTTTCAATCCTGAATTGAACAATCATGATGTCCAGGAGTTGTTGTTCCAACAAGACAGCGCATAATGTCACACAGCTCGTGACACAATCGATTTATTGAAAGACACGTTTGGTGATCGCGTAATTTCCCCGTTTTGGACCTGTGAATTGGCCTCCAAGATCTTGTGATTTAACACCGCTAGACTATTTTCTGTTGGGCTATGTAAAGTCATTGGTCTATGCGGATAAGCTACAAACGCTTGACCATTTGGAAGACAATATTCGCCGTGTTATTTCCGATATACGGCCACAAATGTTGGAAAAATTCATCGAAAATTGGACGTCCAGATTGGACTACATCCGAGCCAACCGTGGCAGTCATATGCCGGAAATCATATTTAAAATGTAATGCCACAAGATTACCTTTCGAATAAAAAAAATTCATGTCAATCGAATAATACATCGTTGTTTTATTGCAATTTAAAGTTCTATACCTCTAAAACAAACACCCTTTACAACGTAGTTCTAAAATGTTTCGGAGTAATGAAACGAAGAAGGAGAGAAAAAAGTTGTAAGCGACTTCGCTCTGAAGTCGCTTCCTCATTATATTGTCTACCTAAAGATGTGGGGGAGAACGAAGCATGACCAAAACTCTGCTATCTGCCATAATTTATTATTATTCAATTGTAATATTCCACAACAAAGTAATATACAAAAAGAAGCCCTAGAAGTGATATAAAGAAAGCAACCACCTTAAGGTATCCAACTACTTGCGACAACTGTTTTTTGAAAAAAATGGAGATATGGGGATTCTTTTGTAATTTTTAGATTTGTTTAGTATATTTTAAGGAAAAAAATTCCAAAATTGAAAACAGAAAAAAAATTTATAAGCTATTAAAATGGAAAAAACTGGTGAAAATGTTTACAAATTACATAAACGGGACCCCCTCAGTACAAAAATTTTATGAACAAATTCTCAATTTTCCGATTTTGATGTGTTTCTTTCTTATTCATGTTTGAAATGACATTCAGGATAAGAGATATTTTAATTTTTACACAAACTAGAGCACTTTATCTTAGTGACTATATGAAATTGCTTAAAAAAACAGTGATTATATTGACATAAAGGATTGTAAATTTTGAAATAAAACAGTGATTGATAAATCTGAAAATCAAAATGCTTCCACTCTTATACAAAACATACACAAAAAATTTCAGCAAATTTTTCTCAAAACTTTTTGTGCAATCGCTGCCCTCTTTGAGTTTTTCGAAAAAAACACATTTAGAGTAAAACGCATTTTAAAGTTTGGCATCTTGTGTAAAAGTATGGCAACTGCTTTTATTAAAAGATGTGTAATTTTTGTTCTAGTGAATGGAAAATAAAAAACTTGGTATTTTTATTAAGCTAATAAGATTGTCTATAAAATAAATTCATAAAAAAAATTCTTAATTTTGAAAAAAAAAATCGTGATTTTAGGATAGTCGGATACCTTAAGTGAATAAGCGCACGTAATCAGATTAGTTTAGCTTTAATCAATCCTAACATATTAATTCTTGATCCACTAATTTAATCTATTAGCCAAAATCCGTGTTTTAGTCAAGATGCGTAAAATTCTAAATCTCACCTTAGTAACGCTGCATTCAGATGTTCCGCTCCTTCTGACCTACGATTAGTAAATTCTAACTTTATATATTCTAACTAATTTTTATTTCAAGGTTTCAGGGTGAAATAAACGCAAATGCAAGACCAAAGATTCCCCAAGAGGATTAGTTGGTGAAGGTCGCGTTAAGACCCGTCACAAAGAGAATCATCAAACATGTCCCTTGCATGTTGTTCAAAACTCCAGTAAACGACAGAGCTAATTACGATGCCACAATGAATTTCACGGGACTCGATCTTACACCGTCGATCAAATGGTTTCAGAAACTATTACAACATATCATTTCAAATAGAGTATGAAAAATGGGAACGATTTCTAGAAGATTATTTGCTTTCTGAATTTATTTCCAAGATAGTGCCATGGTTACTGAATTTTCATTGAACTTTTATAGTTATGAAATACATTAAACAAAAGTGAAAATGAGACTGCATACCAGGTGGCAACTTCGGAGATTCATCTTTTAGGTTATAATCACAACTAAAACTTCTCATAAATGATTGTTGAATACATGTTTCTACATTTTCAAGACCTTAGTTAAATTCATCTTGGAATAAGCTTATATCTCGCAGACATATTTCTTCCGCATTTATAGATAGCATGTTTTTAGTTGAATTAGACTTTACTTTTCTCATATTCTTACATAAAAGTGTTAATTATGGGGTATATGGGTTGGAATGAAAATAATCTCAATTCTCACCGTACTCGCCATAAAAATTCTTAAGAACTCTCAGGACCCTCAACGGATATCCGTGCACTCGAACAACACATCCCTCTTCAAACCATTGTAACTTAGCAATAAAACAATAACTTGAAATTTTTACCACTTGATAATCATATATATTTACATTTTTTCTCAAATTTTCAGAGAGTTTGAGAAAAAATTTAAAAAGTTATAAAGAAATAAGAATTTGGCAATTTTTCAAAAATATGAAAATTAGTATATTTTACACCGCGCAGGATTTTGATGTACAATATTGATCAAAATTTACAAAATTAATTTTACTTAGTATAAAAATGTTCATTTTTAAAATTATATTAACTTTTAAGAAAAAAAAATTTAAAAATAATTATAACGAAAATTTTAAAATTTTAAGAAAAAAGAATTAATTAAATTCAAGTAAATAAAATTATATTATTTTTTTAAAATTGATTTATAAGTTATGAAGAGCCTTATTTTGAACATGTGTATATAATTTCGAATTGAAATTATATACACATGAGAGAAATCATGCTTTGAGAAATCATGCGTGCAAGCTTTTTTTTTTGTTTTGCGAAAAATGAAGCTAACGATATGAAAGAGATAGGGTTTTGTTTAAGTTTCACTACTTATTTCTTAATAACTTCGGAAGTTTTTACACTATCAACACAATTTAGGAGATCACACAATCAGAAATATATATATATATATATATAATATATTAAGGCTTTTATATATATTTTTTGCAAAAAATTGAAAAATTTGCAATTTAAGAGTCCTGGAAGATCTTAATGCCTCAAATGTGGTTCTCATCGCTTAAATGTGCTTAAAAAGTCAGTTTGTAGCCCTAGCTCATATTGTCTCTAAATGAGACGTTAGAAATCAATCATTTAGCAAATCGCTCATGTCACCACTTACTTAATGATGTTTACACCGCTGAGAGTAGTAATTTCTTCGATTAGTAGTTATCATTATTGTGGGTAAAAGAACCACAAAATGAGATGCTAAAAATTAATCAAAATATCAGAAAATATCGAAGTTAAAATCCAGTCCAAAATATTTTGTTTGGTGTGAGTTGAAACTGTGAGAATATTAAATGCACGCACAAATGGACACAAAAATCATAAAATAAAATTGGCTGTGTGAGAGGCTTGCACCTCTCTCTTGGGCACTTAGATATGTTTAGAGGTAGAGAAGATACACTTGACATGATCCAATTAACCTATTTATTTATCCCACAATGAAAAGACACAATTTCAACTAATAATAATAACAGAATATCTCAATGCTAACCACGAAGGTGGAACAACGACGGTAAAACACGAATTATTAGGAGACTATCAAATTTGATTCTTACCTTAATAAAGGATATAACCTATCATCTGATTTAATATAATATCAATCCAATCTCAGTGAACAATTGCCACTTTACAACTTCCTCCTAATAAATCTCTTAATCACAATACTTCAAATATGATGCTTTCAGCAGCAATCTCACCTGATTCGAATATATCTCCTCTCCTACTCTCTTTTCAAGCTAGAAAACTTCGATTATGTATAGTAAGTTGATTTGAATATCACGATTTTCTTCTTCCGAAGTTGTGATTAAGGCGAACTGATAGCTAAAAATTTCCCAAGAGGAATAATTGAAGGATCGCGGATAGATCCGTCACAGCTGTAATCAAAAGTAGACACTATAAATAAATTCAATAAATAAAAAAAAGAGTCTTTCATAAGTGAAAAGAGAGTGAAACATTTTAAGCCTAAAATAAACTCGAAGAGAGTAGTGTAGATGGATTGTTGAATTCAATTTAAAGAAGTGCTTGTTCCAAAATTTTCTTCCTGCATAACCAATCAATGTTAGTCTTTTCTTCTACACTTTCTTAGGTAAGTAAGGGATTTATGCGCCCAAGGTGTTTGAATGATTTTTCATCCTCCCATGGGTTTTTCTCCCTTTGGTAAACATGTGCTTCGCAATCTCTGTACTCACTAGCAATCTTTCTTTATTTTCGGCATTTCTTTTTGACATTCTAACATTTTCTTTTGTTTTTACCCCTACATTTACAGATTTTTTTCTAGTAAATATGCAAGCTTTTTCTATGAGAATTATTCAATATTGGGTGTGGTATTATACCACATATGTGGCCCAGGAGAATATTATACTATTAATTAAAAAGTTTAATACGCGAAACCCTATCGCTGCGCATCACGTGATTTGCAAGGGCAACGTAGATGTAGAAAAATTTTCGCAAATTGCTGTTTCCTAGGGTATGCATTTTCCCGGACAATTTAGCTGTGCAAAACCAGTACTGTTCCTGCTTATGCTTTTATTTATATTTTTATGCTCATAAATATTTAAGATCTAATTTTATGCTTTAAAATGAAACTCTTTTCTGAAAATTTTGCAGATATTTTAAATTTAAAATTTAGATTTAATGTACAGATTTGAAATACGTAATAATATAAACAAGTAATATAAAAAATAAGTCAATTCCTACTTAGATTAACAAAGACAAATTTTATTTTAGCTACTTTTTATTATATAGTTACAATTAATATAAATATTAATATTAATATTGTATTGTCATCCAAAACAATCGTGTATATAAAATTTCAGTTCAGCTGAATGCTTTAAAACGTGAAAATAAAAATCTTTTCAAGTTTTGACTGAAGTCGCCAAAAATGATGTCAACGTGGCTATATTTGTAATTCTTATAATAATTAGTTTTAATCAATTAATTTTTATTAATTATAATTAATTTACTGTATTTTCATGCAAAATAATCATGTATATAAAATTTCAGCTCAATTGAGCACTTTAAAGTGTATTTTATTAACGTTTGAAAATTCCCGAAGATATATAAATGTATAAAAAATATAGAGAAAGTTTGAGTTATATAAAAGTAGGAATTAAAAAAAACACGTGATTTTTTAATCTACTTTGATAGAATAACTTCTCAGCGCGAGAGAAGAAAAAAATCTTGAGTATTTTTCCTTGCGTGATTAAATGAAACTAAGACATCTTGGCTTATAGCTTATGCATTTGGATGATCATGATGTGAATTCATGTTTTTTTGTTGTCTGCAGAATGCGAGTCGTGGTTCAAGTTTCGATGTTACATAAGACCCATCATGTAGAAGGGGCTGAGGCATGTTTTATCTGTCGACTCCAAATCTTCCGTTTGCGTGGTGGGATAAATTGAAGATGGAATGCCAACTTAGGTGTCATCCTCATTCTTAACCAATTAACGGTCACGTAATTTTGAAGAAAACGATCATAAAAGTGCCTATTTTTTTTTTATCCAAGAAAATTATGTAAAAATAAATGAATATTTAATAAATGCATTTAGTTTTAAATTTTGGGTAACTTTTTAGCTTGAAGTACAAAAAATTATTTTTTTTAAAAAAAAGCTAACATTCAGGGGTATTATGACTGAATGTTGGTTTTCCGAGGAAGGAAATAATTAAAAAGCACGTGTTATAAGCGTTAAAGGAGAATTTTATTACACTTAGGTACAATGCAAAAACCCATTATAGAAGAGATATATTTCAAAGCATGAGATAAAAAAGCCAACATCACAAGTAATAGTACAGATCTACCATTACTGCTCTCACAGATCCCCTAACTAAACTTTCAAAACCATCACGTATTTCAGAATCACTCTCAGATCCATTAGAAATTAAAGTAAAATCCGATTCAATTCTTGACTAACTCCATGATGAATACAATTGAATATATATATATATATATATATATATATATATATATATATATATATATATATATATATATATATATATATATATATATATATATATACGTAGTATGACAAACTACAGGTGAAGGTTGGCTAGCTCTAAAACTTGTTTAAACCTGCAATCCTGGTTCCTAAAGGTCAGGAGTTTGTTATGTTACTTCTGTGCCTATTTCTTCCTATTAAGTATAGTTATCTTAGGTTCTATAAATATCTGTGTAACTTCTATATTTTGGATTATATATATATATATATATATATATATATATATATATATATATATATATATATATTATCAAAGAACGTAACCCACGCGTATTCACGAAAAGCGGAACTAAGCAACTGAGCAAAGGTTACAAAAGCATATCACTAATATGTATGTTTAATTGTGCTCTAACATCTAGTATAAAATAAAATAACTATCTCTAAACACATTAATAATAATCTGGTACTACCATCTGATGAGATAAATTGTGTTTTAAAAGATGTATAGAACTTTAAATTGCAATAAAACAACGATGTATTATTCGATTGACATGAATTTTTT
This sequence comes from Trichonephila clavipes, assembly GCA_019973935.1. Taxonomy (NCBI): domain Eukaryota; kingdom Metazoa; phylum Arthropoda; class Arachnida; order Araneae; family Nephilidae; genus Trichonephila; species Trichonephila clavipes. Next base: position 224,308 of record BMAU01018950.1, on the reverse strand, counting down.
TTATTCGAAAGATAATCTTGTGGCATTACATTTCAAATATGATTTCTGGCATATGACTGTCACGGCTGCCTCGGATGTAGTCCAATCTGGACGTCCAATTTTCCATGACTTTTTCCAACATTTGTGGCCGTATATCGGCAATAACACGGCGAATGTTGTCTTCCAAATGGTCAAGCGTTTGTGGCTTATCCGTATAGACCAATGACTTTACATAGCCCCACAGAAAATAGTCTAGCGGTGTTAAATCACAAGATCTTCGAGGCCAATTCACAGGTCCAAAACGGAAAATTAGGCGGTCACCAAACGTGTCTTTCAATAAATCGATTCTGGCACGAGCTGTGTGATATGTTGCGCCGTCTTGTTGGAACCACAGCTCCTGGACATCATGATTGTTCAATTCAGGAATGAAAAAGTTAGTAATCATGGCTCTATACCGATCGCCATTGACTGTAACGTTGTGGCCTTCATCGTTTTTGAAGAAGTACGGACCAATGATTCCACCAGCCCAGAAAGCGCACCAAATAGTCAGTTTTTCTGGATGTAACGGTGTTTTGACATACACTTGTGGATTAGCTTCACTCCAAATGCGGCAGTTTAGTTTGTTGACGTAGCCATTCAACCAGAAGTGCGCTTCATCGCTAAACAAAATTCGCTTATGAAAATCGGGAACAACGGCAATCTCGTTTTGGGCCCATTCGACGAATCTACGCCTTGCTTGAAGATCGTTTTGATGAATTGCCAAACCAAACGGAGAATAAATTTTTACTTTACAGCTGTTAAATCGGTCGCCATCTTGGAAAGTAATGCCAACTTAAACTTCTATACCTGGAAATAAAACATTATTTATAAATATGATTCCAGACATAAAAAATAGATAGTTTTAATCCTTTTAGCGCGTCACTTTTGAACAGTCCAGCCCGGAAATATCATGGACACGAGAAAAAGTGAGGGAAATTTTACTCCGGGATATTGACAGGAGCGAGAAGCGAGGGGTTAACCGAGTCTCAAAACTATAATGTCCGTCACCAATAGCCATCGTGTTGCTTTATATCGTGGCATAAATAACTTAATCTGTGCGTGCAGAACGTGCGAATCTCCAGTAAACTGCTGACGAAAAAAGTAGGTATAAATAAACACTATTAAATTTTCTTTTTCGACGAAATAACCTACATAGTATAAAATTTTATTGCGACAATAATAGTATGATCGTAGTAGCGAAAGAGCATTGTCATGGATTCTTGACCGGTGCGGTCTCTGTTGAGTCGTGATTTCGAGTGATGGTGTCATAGAAGACTCGACAAACAAAAGGGACGATGCAATTTAAATTTATCACTCATCAAGTCCACACGTTGGCCTAATGCAGAAATTGAGAGAGTGGGATAACAGCTCATTCATAGGCACTAGACCGTTCTTTAAAACTGTAGTCCATGTTGTCTATTCTCTCTAACTCGAGTTATTTTCGTCCAGCTATATTGGTACTTTGAGCTTCAATAACTCCACTCTGCAAACAAATATGAATTCTAAAAAGTAAGTAAATAGTCAGTGAGATTGAGAATAGGGGGTTGTGTTGCATTATGGACAGTATAGCCACTCTAAAAATTACCTGAATTATATTTGCTTAGCTTTAGAAGATATTAGGGGATTTCTCTTTAGCGAGTTTCAGAGTTTGTATCTTATTTGAAATAGGTTATGTAGCCTTGCTTCAATTAGGTACTCATACGTAGTGAGATTTCAAGTTTATTTTATTTATATTTATGTTCGTCACACAGGATGGTATTACTCAGCCATTACTCAAACCATTCATTTCCACAATTCTCTTTCTAATAAAGATTAATTCTATTATAAATCTTCATTATACACTTTATGCTTATTAAAATTCTCAGTAATATAGGAAACTCGCAACAGGCCGCAATTTTTCGTTTCCTGACTCTTTCTCTGGAGAATATCGATGTAAACTCCACTAAATCCTTACATTCCGACCCTTTCACTGTGTCCTCTACAGTTGGGCTCTATAGGATAAGTATCCATTATTTAATACTATTTAGTCTGCTTTGTTCACATATCGCGTAATCGTGTCTAACCTTAAATTTATAAAAGTTGATCATTTGAACTATATGTTGGTAATTATTTCATGTTCGATTTAATGGTCTCTATAAATATCCTATGCTCGTCTTACCCCGAGAACCCCAATGATTAGCGAGATTTTCATCTCAAACAATATTAGGAAGAGGTAACGTGATAGTGTGACTGTTAATTATTCCTCCAAAAATGGGTAATTTCAGAATTTTTGTCTAACGATAGTACATTTATTTAATAATTTTTAATAAATGTATTATAACCTCTTTTCCAGATAAAAATTATATATATCCAGTTCAGTATTTAGGTGTGTTTGAACATTTTAAGCGATTTAACCCTTTATCTAGCGCATTAGGATTTACTGCAGTTTTTTTTTTCATGCAATATTTTTTTTGAATCACTACATTGAAAATTAAGGGAAATACATGAACAAAATACTCAACTTTGGGAAATTTAATTAGAGCCAATTAATTAATTAAAGATATTCAACTGTTAAATTAATAATATACACTGTTTACTTAAAATAAATAGGCAAATCATTTTCTAAGGTCTTCATAACGTGCAAAAAAATTAGACATCTTAATTTTAATATTAACTATTTTTTCGGGACAAAAATGATAATCTTCTCAATCCGATCAAAACGCCGTCAGCTGAAAACGCAATATCTGCCATAAACTTTTTGTCTTCCCTGTTAAAATACTCACCATAGAACCTGTGCTGCCATATATCTTAGAAGAGTGGATTTCAAAGAATATTCTTGTTAAGTATCGTCAGAATATTCGTCAAAATGGTTATTCTGTGTAGTTTTAAATTGATTGGTACTTATATGTACCATCGGTAGATAAAGGGATAAATTAGCTTTAAATGAAAGTAAGTGATAATAAGCATATTTACGAAATAATACAGTAGTATAATATCCTGTAATGTATTTAGAAAATGTTTGTTTAAAAAAAGAAAGTAAACAATAATCACTGTGCATCCTAGTGCTTTCCAACCTTTTTATCGCCACGGACCTGTCAATGTTTAATAATTTTAACGTGGCTCCCTGATAGTAGGACGTTGATTGTTCATATTTTAGATTGCTTTAATATTGAAATATTATATCAATTGTATTTAAATATTCCTTCAGAATAAAATAAAGTTGCACCAAAAATGAATGTAAAGAGATTTAACATAGAATATAAAGGGATTTCCATGGAAATTTGCACAAACCAGAGAAAATACAACACAGTAAAGAGAAAAAAATAATTTAATATTCTTTGGGCGGGCCCGGTAACACTTGATCATTGGACCAGTACCGGTTCGGGGCCCGGAGACTGCTGTATTCAATTGTGTCATTCTTTTGGATTTTTTTTTCTTTTAAACACCAAATTTTTATCTGTAAAAGAAAGTGGTTTGCAGAACTTTTTGCCATATCTCAGTCATCAAAAAATACATTCCATTCCGTTACTTTTTTCCTTTGAAAGTTCAATTTTTCCGTTACTTTTTTCTGCTTCTTTTTATAAATCCCTATCATTTAAAAATCTTCCTAAAAAAGAAACAGATATCATTTTCTACTGTTTTTAAATTCAGATCAGTATATCTATGAAAGATGAAATCATTATCATAAAAGTAATCAAAACATTGGATAATGGTACCTCGGAGCGGAAAGTGAATGTATTTTTTTTTCAGAGGACATTAAAAATGACTGCAAAACGCATTTAGCTTATACATTGAATAAATTAGAAGAGCTAGAGTAGCATATCTTAGATCGTCATAATTTTTTTTTTGCATGTGTTAGAAAAAAACTATACGAGGAATCATTTTCGAACAAAAATTCTGTCGCGGCAATTAAATATGCTCGTTAACTAAAAGAATGTTTTGATAGTGTAAAACAGAAAAAAAAGGTAAAAGCTTAAATTACTTTTAACCTTTAGGCTATTAAAAAATATTTTTTTTTTTTTACTTTCAAATGAATTATTGCTTTCTCACCATTCCTTAGACTTTATTTCTAACTTTGTAATTCTTTCAAAGAAAAAATCAATTATATGTTCAACGTATTCTCTACATATTTGCATTACAACTTAAACCAAGAAAAAAAATCAAATCGATATTTTTTTCATTTATTCTACAGCAGCGGTTGCCAAACCTTTTGACCTCACGGATCAGTAAATTCCTAATTTAAATCCCACCGACCACTAATAGGATTTTTAAGTGTTAATTATATTGATATAAAAAAACTGTGATCTAAGAACACAATTAATGCATCTTAAAACATAACTTACGCGATGAGTGAGTATATTCTACATTTTTCTTGGGGGACCGGCGACATTTTCTCGCGAACCACTATTGACCCATGGAACCCACTTTGGTGACCTCTGTTCTACAGTGTCCCTTCTCTCGCTACTCGAAAAGACTGTGGTAGAAGGACTAGTAGCTATCATGTCATGTGTTCGAGCCTAGGGCCGTTGAAGATCCACCGTGTCGAAAGCGCCGCCCACTTTAAATGTATCGAGGCTCAAACGTCCTCTCATAGGTGTGGTAAGGAGGTTGGGCCTTCCTCGTTACTTGACCATGGCTAAAAATTACAAGATTAATCGCCAATAGCCCTCGCGCAGCTTTTTAGCGTGGCATTAATATAGCTTTCTATCACGACTGAAATCAGCAATTACACGAGTACCCGAAAGCTAATTAATCCCTTCTCTGCTCAGTTGTCGAAAGAGTAGTAAGGGGTAGATCTCTGGATCCGCGAAGAGGAATTTTTGAAGTAAAACTTCCTTACGCGCACTTGACTTGGGATGTGAGTTGGTGAATGCGTGACAAGAGCGTTACGAAAAGTGTGATAGGGGGAGGCGAACGGAAGTTGAGAGATATATATAAGTTAGTGAAGATAGAACTTTCAGTCAGTAATTCGTTTGCGAGTTTGCTAGTGTTACGCGAACGGTGATTTCTTGATTATTTCGTAAATTTCATTTCGTTCTTGAACAAATTGATAAATTAATATTTTGTTCAATACATTAAATATTCGACGTACAAAGTGAATAAAATTGTAAATTCTGTTTAAAGTTCATATTTTGTGCATTAGTAACTTCGAACATGGACATTTTATTACGATGTATTCGTGAAATCGATATTGGTCAATCATCAATTGGTGATATATGTGTCACTTACTGTGTTTTGGACGATGAAATAAACATCATAATGGTATTTGTTTACATTTCGCCCAATAACACAGTTAATAATATAAAGTTTTTATATAAAATACTTAAGATTTACGGTGGCGTAGGCTGTGAAGAATTAGGAGAAAACTTTGATACATTGCCACTAATTTTAGCAGGAGATTTCAAAGTTAATTTCGCGTCCGAAGATGGACAAGTCTCGGTAAACTTTCTACAAGATAAATTAGAACTACAAATGAATAAAATGAATAATAACCGAAAGGAGCCTACTACAAGATAAGGAACAATCGATGCAGTTTTCTCTTTAGATATCATTCTAATTTTAATTCGAAAACGTGTGTATCTTATTTCTCATACCATAAGCCTATTGTCTTGGTCATACAATCAAACACAGTAATTACTGATGCATCCGATAATGAAAATAATGAATAAAAAATAAAAAATATATTCAAAAGTATTAATTAATCAATGAAAACCCATAATAAATTTAAATATTTGTAGGAAATTAATATATATATATATATATGAATATAAATGTATACACGGTATATATATATATATATATATATATATATATAAAGTATTGGCTGAGTGGTATATTTTTTCGAGTGTTAGTAGATTTTCTTTAAACACATCTTCAGTGAACAGACATCTTCTTTATATTGAAGCACACATCAAAGCTTAGAACAAATGTACGGTACATTTTCACACGTTGACGAGACACCCAAACTTGTGACGATATTAAATCAAAGTGGACAGGAGACAAACAATAGCAATATCTTGGAGGGCACAACACAAATACACAAAGAGCAGCTATTTACATGCTTACATGATGACGGAAAAGAGAGAAGAGAGCGTGATTACAAAAGGTGTTTGGTTTTATACCAACAGTGCAAGCGCGTGAGGATTACGTAATCGTAGTTCTGATTGGATAGAATGGGTGGGACAATGATTTCTGATGCAATAATATTCATTGATTGCGATTAAGATCAGGGTGTTAGTTTCGAACCAAATAATTAAAAGGTTACTTCAATATTTTTAAAATAGTTAATTAAAAGGATGCTAGAGAGAATTATTACATTCCCCCCCTCCGTAAGATGCCCTTGACACAGACCCGTATCTTACAGAGATATTAAATTTAAAATTTTCAATAAATTTATTATTATTATTCATGGCTTAATTTCAATTCTTCAGGCTGATAATAAGTTCTCAATTTTGAAACGTGGACAATTTCAGATTAACATTATTTTAAAAAAAATTTCTTCATTTAAACATTAACGTAAAAATATTCAAAAATTGGTAAAAAGATAATTCTTAAAGTATGTAAAAATTTTTAAACAACCATCCACCACCTTATTACTGTTGACTGTGAATTCAAAAATATAAATTCCTAAAAAAAAGTACAGAAAATAAATTTTCCTAAAAATAAATCAAAAATTGTTTACAAGAGCACTGAGGGTGAAAATAGATCAGAAAAAACAAATTAAGAGATTTTGACCCACGCCTTGCACAATCATTAAGACAAGTTTTCGTTCTTATCGTGTAATACTGCACCATAACTTCAAAAACAGAATTTCCCAAGACTAAATTGCAAAAAGAATACAATATTTTTTTAAACTATTTATGTTTTTTTTTATTAATAGTATGCTTTATCTCTTAAAAAGGTACAAGTTAGGAGGCAATAGAATTTTGACAGTCAAAGATGTAGTCATTTGAGGTACTATGCAAAATCCTTACAAAACCTTTCTTATTTAGTATTTCTTCTATATGTTAAAAAATTTGCTTTTTTACTTGTATTTATTTATTAGCCCAAGTACTCTCAAAACCATTATCATTTTATACACATTAAAAGTTGTTCATTTTAATAAAGGGTGTTTTTATAGAGGTATACAACTTTAAATTGCTGTAAAACAACGCGATGTATTATTCGATTCACATGAATTTTTTTTTATTCGAAAGATAATCTTGTGGCATTACATTTTAAATATGATTTCTGGCATATACTGCCACGGCTGGCTCGGATGTAGTCCAATCTGGACGTCCAATTTTCGATGACTTTTTCCAACATTTGTGACCGTATATCGGCAATAACACGGCGAATGTTGTCTTCCAAATGGTCAAGCGTTTGTGGCTTATCCGCATAGACCAATGACTTTACATAGCCCCACAGAAAATAGTCTAGCGGTGTTAAATCACAAGATCTTGGAGGCCAATTCACAGGTTCAAAACGTGAAATTAGGCGGTCACCAAACGTGTCTTTCAATAAATCGATTGTGGCACGAGCTGTGTGACATGTTGTGCCGTCTTGTTGGAACCACAGCTCCTGGACATCATGATTGTTCAATTCAGGAATGAAAAAGTTAGTAATCATGGCTCTATACCGATCACCATTGACTGTAACGTGGGGGCCTTCATCGTTTTTGAAGAAGTACGAATTAATGATTCCACCAGCCCAGAAAGCGCACCAAACAGTCAGTTTTCTGGATGTAACGGTGTTTCGACATACACTTGTGGATTAGCTTCACTCCAAATGCGGCAGTTTTGTTTTTTGACGTAGCCATTCAACCAGAAGTGCGCTTCATCGCTAAACAAAATTCGCTTATGAAAATCGGGAACAACGGCAATCTCGTTTTGGGCCCATTCGACGAATCTACGGCTTGCTTGATGATCGTCTTGATGAATTGCCAAACCAAACTGAGAATAAATCATTTGACAGCTGTTAAATCGGTCGCCATCTTGGAAAGTAATGCCAACTTAAACTTCTATACCTGGAAAAAAAACACTCTTTATAAAAAAAAATTGTATCATTGCAATAAAGTAAATTTAATAATAAAAATTCTTTAGACCACATAAATTATATCAAATAGTATCAGCATAAAATTCTCAAAATAAAAGTATGAAAACATTGGTAAGAATTCAATAAACACTTGAAAAAATCTATAATAGCATAATTTCTGACATTCAAAATCAAAATTAAAAAATATAAACCCGATATCTCTGGAAAGGTTTTTAAAATGATATTTTTATAATAAGACCATTCATAATAATAGGTGGAGTTTCAGGTTTGATTGCCCAATCAATAAATTTAAATATAATCGAGAAATAAAGATATTTTTACACATATGTTTAAAAACAGAATAAACCATAAAAACAGTACAATGGTGGTAGGGGCCAAAATATAATAATAAGTAAACGATGGGTTAAGACCCATAAAATATTAAGAAGAAACACTAGAGTGGAACCAGACACATACAAGAAAAATTGCTGGGGGTACAAACAGGCATTATATATAAAAAAAATTATAGTGGTTCCACTACCCATACCAAACCATTTCATATGGAAAACTCAAAGCATAAAATTCTTCAAAATCTTTAAACCATAATTTATATCAATATCAGAATTTGGATCCAAATAGATTATTGGATAGCTTTTTAAAACTTAGATTTATTCGTAAATTATCTCATCAGGCATATTAATAAAATAACACATTTCAAAGACATTTTAAATTAAATCATTCAAAAGCCACAATGTGAAAATAAACACTCAATTTAGAGCTAACAGAAATAATTATAGCGGAATAAAAACGAAACACTTATCACTGGGTTGAACAAATCTCTTGCGCTGCACTTATCTGAAACAACGATCCAAAATAAACTATTTTTTCACTGGTGTATTATACCATTGCAGATTAGGAAGACGAATTCGATGAACCAGGGAAGTGGGAGGTTTCCCTTTCCGGACACCCTTGCACATCAGATAAATAAACACATACGCAGAATTATTTTTTTTCTTTTCATTTTGGAGTAGCACCTTTTAAAATTTTGGTGCATGATTTCCTTTTTAGACAATCCGTGAAATATTGACGAATTTTTCTTATTTCTTTTAATCTTTCATCTTTTTCTTGCACATCTTCGCGGTCGGAAACTGATCCTGCCGACTTTCTGTAAAGTATTGGCCGAGTGGTATATTTTTTCGAGTGTTAACAGGTTTTCATTAAACACATCTTCTTTATTTTGAAGCACACATCAAAGCTTAGGACAAATTTACGGTATATTTTCACGTTGACGAGACATACAAACTTGCGACGATAATAAAGCAAAGTGGACAGGAGACATGCAATAGCAACATCTTGGAGGGCTCAACACAAATACACAAAGAGCAGCTATTTACATGCTTACATTAAGACGGAAAAGAGAGAAGAGAGCGCGATTCTGCGGGAATCTGCGGGAATTTATTCGGTCATCTGGGTTCGAAGAAACCTTAATCCCGTATCTGGCAAAAGTATCTTTAATGACATGGCTGATCGTTGAATTTTCATGTTTGGTAGTAGATCATTGCAAATGGACGAGCGGCGGCATGTCAGTAGGCGGAGATTCGAGGCATGGATCTTGACATCTCGGAAAGTTTTCAGTGAGGAATCTGTGTGGAAGAGCGAGTCTTCCTATTGGCTGTTGAAAAGTGAGGATAATGGCTCAGGAAAAATGGCTGCCCATGGGGGGGGGGGTGAGTGTGAGTGGTGTAGGGGCGAAAATTTATGAGGTAGAAAAGGAAACAGCCGGGTGGTTTGCGAGACGGTCACCCTCCCTCGCATTGACAGCGCGATTACAAAAGGTGTTTGGTTTTATACCAACAGTGCAAGTGCGTGATGATTACGTAATCGTAGTTCTGATTGGATAGAATGGGCGGGACAAGAGTTTTTGATGCTATAATACTCATTGATTACGATTAAGATCAGGGTGTTAGTTTCGAACCAAATACTTAAAAGATTACTTCAATATTATTAAAAGAGTTAATTAAAAGGATGCTAGAGGGAATTATTACATATATATATATATATATATAGAGAGAGAGAGAGATAGAGATTGAGCTAAAGAAGTTTTACTTCAGTCGTGTGGTACAAAGCGCACTCGTTTTTTCAAATAACCATGCTTCAATATCCTGACCAAATTAAATATTATCGTCAAAGCCACCAATACACCTTCGGTTATTGCTGATGACAATGAGTAGCCCCTGGTGGCATCGGTTGCTGCTGACTTGGTCACCTTCGACTCCGAAGTGTACGCGTTCAACCAGAGATTGGCAAACTTTTGAAAGAAAAAGAGCCAAATAGTGAGTGAAACAGGATAACTAAGGTTTCAAGGTACTGTCACAGCTAGTTCTTAGTGAGTTCTGTATCAATATTTTAGGGTCCCTTTATAGGCTTCCTTAGTATTTTATAATTTGTTGCTTACACATGTTGGGGCACCTGTAGATTGGTGGCCCCGGATCATTGATATGGGGTTTGGGAATTCTCATAAGGGTCATGATTAGTGGCACACACAGAATTTTTTCAAGGGGGGCGAGAGGCAGTATTGAAAGTCCACTAATTTCGTATCATACCCGATTACGCCACCAAACATATTCAGTTGATTTTGTCGATTGTCGGGAACGAAAAACAGTAAAAAAATAAATTATTGAAGATAATAATTAGCATTAACCAATAAAATAAATTATTAACAACAAATGTACGAACATTTACGTACGTAAACGTAATTTTACGTACTATATACACAAGATTATAATCAATCGAAAAAGAAATCACGTTTCACGGGGGTATTGGACACATTGATCCTCCTCCCTCTCTTGTTTGTCCCACAGTTCTAGCGATCATTACTTTCGTGCTTTTTTAACCTTTCCAAACATGAAAAAGTTATTGTGTGATAATGTAATAAATTTAATTATTACTCAATGCACATTGTAGAGGAGACACAAATAAAAACAACTAAATTTTTACAACAACATGTAACAAAACCACAGTTTGGACAAATTTAGAATTACGTAATACATATTAAATACAGATTTACAATTTGACCAATAAGCATGGCAGTTATGTAATCTGTACATTGGGGCTTTTTCACTGTTAGGTGGACAGGGGATACCCTCTTGTAATATTTAATTAAAGTTTTGCAAAAAGTAAAGCATTTTAAAGTCTTTTAAGAGCTGAGAACAATTGAGAATATTTTTTTCCATTTCTGTGGCTCAGTTTTAAATTTACCTTGATTGTTCTTACATATATATTTGTTATTTTTACACTCTTTGTTAATCCTGAAGCATGTCATAAAATGCGAAATGTATTTTTGTAACCTCTATAGGGGAGATGGGTTAAGCGTATGTCTTTTTTTTCATTTACAAGCGCTATGAGTTGAGATTGTATATGCATTTAAGTAAACTTTTCCTAAAATTACTTCAAGAAGCGTCTTTTTAATTAGGTGATTTTACTAATAAATTAAACTTTTATCGCTTAAGAACTAATCTTAATATGTTCACTGATTCTCAAGTTTGTTGTTGGAAAACAATTAGAGACACAATTAACTGTCTTCTACCAGGCAAAAGTTCGAAGAAATGAACAAATGCAGGTTAAGTTCTTACAATAGTTAATTATAAAGAAAACAGAGGCAAGGAAACAATTTTTAGAAGACATACTTATGTTTGTAATTACATAGAGAGTAACGTGTGGAAAACTGCAACCGTCTGAGCAAAGAGCCGCATTTTGCCAATCTCTGAAATAGAGCACTGAAACGAAAAAATTTCTCGGTTCATCTTTTAATTTTATTTTTTTAAATTTACATTCATAGATCGTCCGTGTCCTTTAATGAATTAGGCTCGATGCCAATAAGAAGACATTGGATTTGGTAGAAAATGACTATAAACCGAAAGAAATCAAGATGGTGGCCGATGTGCGCTTGCGATAGCTGACTCAAATAAAATGTGAGTTTCTTAACTGATTCAATTAGAATTTTTTTTTAAAAAAATAGAAGATTCAGTAAATCACACACACACACACAGCAGAGGATTGAATCTCACAAAGTGTTTCGTATTTTTTCATATCCTTATTAATCTGCTGTTCACAGATTGGAAGGAAATAGTATTAAACATAATTCAATATAGCTTTTGTGCGCTAGAAAATATATCATATTCTTCAATATAATCTGATTAAACGAAAAAAATACTTCCAATATATTTCTAACCACAACTTTTTTTCCCTTACAGTACCACCATTGGTGGAGGCAGTGGTGGGAGGCACAGCCTCCATTCCCTGCAACGTGACCTTAGAAGATGACGAAGCCACTCTGATCCTGTGGTACCGATCCGACCTGTCCAATCCCATCTACACATTAGATGTGAGAAATACCTCCTTACACAAAGCAAGACGTTTTCCTTCAAGTGAGATAGGGAACAGGACCAATTTTGACATCGCCGCTCAGCCCCCAACACTTTTATTAAGTAACGTCACAGCAAGCGACGCTAAAGACTACAGGTGCAGAGTAGACCTACGAAGATACAGGACGCTTATTTTGCACAGTAGATTAAGGGTCATTGGTGAGTGCCCTTTTTACTATTAGCAACAAATACTTAATATTCTTAAAGCAGATTTGCTAAGTTGTATACTGGTATCTTTGCCTTGATCTTTGATTGGTGTTTTGCCTGGTTCCAAATTGCGCTAACGCTCACGTAATATACAGCATTCGGGAAAATACACATCAAAGTTGAACTAAATATTTTAACGCTCGAAATAAATCATCGAAAACTATTGAAAAAGAGCTTACCAATATTCTTTTCACGAAGAGTTAGACTAAATGTAAAATATAAACAAATAGATAAAGCTTGTTAATGCATTTTATTCAAAAGATCAACCTCTATGAGTATATAAATGACGTACTATTTCATAAATATTAAAAACATATTGATGTTCTTAATTTCTATTTTAATATTCATTATTTAAATGAACTTGAGTTGCAAGCATTCTTAAAAAGTGTTGCGCATTTCTTGTTTCGTGTCATGGTTTCGATTAACTCCATTGAAAGCTCTCTTTTAAAGGAGCTGGTGAACATTAAATGTTTTGAGACTCGAAAGCCACATGCTGAGGCTGGGTGGGTAAGTTGGGAGAAAATGGTACCAGTACAAGTGATGTCCTTATTACTAGACCCTAGTTCAAAATTACGAGTTTCCACCACAATAATTCTCATTATTTTAAGTGCAGATTTATTAAACAAACAATGGATAGATTAGAGTAAATTGACTAAATTTGAACTGTATTTTTTCTCCCACGTAATTTAAATTCTCTTAACTGAACACTTTTTTACAAATTCGATTTAAATTAACCTCGATTTTGAGTTGGAGAATTAGTATAGCTTAGAAAGTTATTGATGATTAATATCCCACTCAGTAAAATGCCGACAACATCTCTAGAGCTCACTGCCGTAACGTACAACCCTTCAACCCCTGCATCGCGGAGTGACCCCAATATTCTAGTGGGCTCGAAACCTATGTTATCTTTTGGTATTGCAGTCCTTTGTAAGATCCAGCTAGGGACCCAAAGCATAACTTTGCAGGGGGCCGTAATCTCTCCGTTACGCCACTGCTAGATCAAGTATATAATTATATAACTCTCATTTTATATAACGTTTTATCTTTGGAGATCTTTATAATATAATGTATATAATCTTTGCCAATTGTTGGTGGTACCAGAACAAGAGCATTAGCGGCTGAACTTAATATATAGACTGGGATAAAAGTCTTAACCATAAGCACGAGATTTTTTTTTAGAATTCTTTTTTTTAAAACTTTTCTCTATGTACTCATACAATTCAAAATTGAAATAATCTATTTTAAGCAATCCATAAGAAAGTAATGTTCTTCTTTTCTATATTTTTTAAAGAGTTTAAAACCCTTTATCCAGAAGAAACTAATTTTACTTTTATGTTTTGGCAGTGTAATTAAATGTAACAGAATTTTCGCCATTTCATTTTATTCCAGTTTCTAAAATAGAGTTTTGGAAACAAGATTATTTACTTTTTTAGTGCGTACAAATCTCTAATAATGCATTTCCACATAAAGTAATTTTATAACCAACCCTACGCCTTCCCGCATGCTACATCAGCAAATAACTCCACCGATTTACACAATTTAACTCCCTCATTCTATCTTAAACAAGATTTATTTAATGGTTGTCCCCAAAGTACAACATATTAACTTTTTACACGCGAGCAGTTTTAAAGCAAAAGACTTTTAATCGCAGTTTTTTGTTCCAAACAACTGGAAGAGTAACTAAATGTTCCGCTGAAAGACATCTTGTGACCTACTTTACACCCACCACCCTTTTTCACTAGAAAAAGATGGGGGAAATGTGGAATCAAAATAAATTTTCAAACTATTCCTCATACATCTATCGCTTCCGATTCCTCTCAAGTTTTATTTATTTTTTGAGTTTTTCTCCCTCCATTTATTCCCTTTTATGCCTCATCATTTTCCCCCATTTCCCAACACGCGAACATAAATCTGTTCCTTATCGTTTCTATCCAACATTTTATCGTGTGTTGCGTTGTTTGGAGGTTACTTATTGATGATCGTTTGATAACTGTACTATGCTCCAAAAATGTACTGCGTGCTTCTATTTTTGTCATTAACATACATTTGCGATAGGATTTATAATTAAGGTTATATGAAGGAATATTAGAAGCGGGCTCCTTCGGATCCGAAAACGAGTATCTTAGCCACTTTGTCAAAACGAAGGTCATAACATGAATGCTAATTCTGGTTAATAGATTTCAACGCCACACTACTCCCCTGCCAGTGATTCGGTGAATAGGTGAACGAACGATACCATATATGTGACGAGCGTGTGAGCAGTTGTCTCATGTTGAGTGCGACGGCTTGTGGGTTGCTTCATCGTGTGTTACGGCTTGTGGATTGCGCCATCGTGTGTGATGGCTTATGGGTTGCGACATCGCGTGTGACGGCTTGGTTACGTCATCGGGTGGTGACTGCTTAGTTGTGCCATCATGTGTAATGGCTTGGCTGCATTTGCGGTGGATAGATGGTGCTACGACTGCTGCGATTCTTCTCTCGGCCAGGGTCACCAATGAAAGAAGATTAGAATCTGGTACATTCCGATCTAAAAACAAGTATCTTAGCCACCATGCCAAAATGATAGTCATACAGCATGGGGGCTATTACTGTTTTATATAGATTCCACCACCACAATTATATTTTTCATGAAATCAAATTTAGGTCTTTTATATTATTTTATATATTTTATAAATATACTCATTCTGGGTATAAAGTTTTGCAAAGCTCAGTGGCTAAGTGGTTAGTGCAGCGCGCTTCTTTGCCAGAGGTCAGAAGATCAACCCCCCTCCTGGCTGGGCAAGGTTGACTCATCCTTTCATCCCTTCAGTGGGTTGATAAATGAGTGTCAAGCCTGCTTGGGAACTTAACACTGGAGATTTCGTGTCAGACTGACCATCTGACCGGAACATCTTCTCATGCACCTCAGGGCCCAAGGTCGCGTTTACTGAGTTGGGCACAGTAGGCCTTGGACCTTATAGGCTGTCGCTCCACTAAGTTAAGTTTATAAAGTATTGCAGTAATATTTTTTATAGCACAGTGCTTTTCATTACAATAAACTTGAGTTTAAACAATATGGAATTTTATTAAATATTCTCTGCAATTATTTATAAAACAGTAATTTCCATCAAGAAAAAAAATTTTTGCTTGTGGACTGACTCCCTTAGTCTTAACATTGTAAGAACTTCGTTCACACTAAAATGTCATATTTTTAAATAAAATATATATTTGTAAAATACACACAAAATAAAAATTAAATAGTTAAAAAGTTAAAGAATGAAATAATTATTTGTAAAATAATTAACCAATTCTACTATAATAAAGAAAAAATTGAAAATTACGAATTGAAAAAAATATATAAGAGAATAAAACATTGGACTGAAACTAAATATTGCTTAGGTTTGCGCGAATTGAAATATTTGGTATTTTTCCGTTTTGCGGCGTAAGCGATAAAGTTGCCGAAAATGATACAAATGACGCCAAACGGAATTTTCCCGCTGGTAAACTTTTAACTCCACATTTACAAAACAAGTAGTGGTCGTTTAGCATCAGTAACTTTATTTTCATAATATATTAAAAATGGATGAAAAAACCGCGGAAAACTTATATTTATTAATATTTTTATGTGTGTATTGTGTGTTGTTGCCAATAACGCCAACTTGAGGAGATTTTTGCGGGTGAAACGGAAAAGTACCAAACATTTAGATATCTTTTCTTAAATTAGTGTTTTGATGAATATTTTGTAGTTGTGTTGTTAAAATTTTGAATTCATAGAACCATAATATCCGTTTTGAAACTAAAAATATTTTTACCTTGCTCATAAGCTCTTTTAACGGAACATTATTTTATATAATCATGCTAAAAATAATTTTAAAAAAGTCTGAAACCTTTAGGAAATATCTTTTTCGCGTTATGCTCATTTTCACTGTTTTGATTGGCGTGGCGAGAAAATTTAAAGAGCAGGGTATCTGCTCTGGTACACTAAGCACTTATCATTTGACACCGGTTCAAATCGCAATGCCCATCACCAATAACCCTCGTTATACTTTAAAATCATATTTATAAATTATCAATTAATAAGCTTATATTTCTGGATTTTGACGATTTAGATTTATACGAATAAATATTAATGTTTAAAAGATTTTAAACATATTTTACAGTATTTTCTGTTTTAAAATTATTTCAGCCTTATAATATAAAAAAATAAAAAGGGAACTTCTAGCACTTTAAATGTGTATTCAACCCTTCATTACTGATTCTAAACCTAAACATTTTCCAAATTTTTTATGGCATTTGTTTCACCTTGGCCTGCACTGTATTGCTGTTTTTTCTCACTCTTTTACATTAAGTTGTATTAAAAAAAATTATAAGTACATATAAGTACTTATATAAGTAAATATGTTTGTTTGTACATGCGTTTCTGTGTATACGTATCTACATGTGTGAACTTGTTTTCTTTTCTTGTTCAATTTTCCATTTTACTTTTTTATAGTATGTAGATTTATGGTACTAATGTAGTATTATTTTGATTGTGTACCTTAAGAAACTAATTTATTTTTACAATATTTTTCTTTATTTCATCTCAGTGATATAGACAATTATTGGTGAAGTTTGTCTAGCCATAATGCATTCTTCACAACCCTACAACCTTAATTCTTAAGAATGAGAGTTTGCTGATACCCTTATTGCTTTTACCTATATACTTTCCTCCTCCTATACCTATATACTTTCGTGTTATATTCCTAATTATTCCGTAGCTTTAATTTAGATTTATTGCAATTTATTGTATTATTAATGATATGTGTCTTCTGGAATTGATTATCCGTTCTTACAATCATACAAATAAACTAATTAAAAATAGTCAACGAAGTAGTAGTATATTCATTTTTTGTACATTTCAGTTCCACCCAACGAACCTATCATGATGGATGAACACGGACAACACCTGCACGGTGTCGTCGGACCTTATGATGAAGGATCTACTCTTACTTTTATTTGCGAAGTGGATGGAGGTAAGATATAACAAGAGTTGATTATTGACAAAGCTATTTTTCAAGGGACAATTTATATTTTAACAAAATAATCCGCCTTTTATTTTCTTACATCTACTGTGAGAATATATGTTTTAAAAAGACATAATTGTACTCGTATTTAAGTTCACGATATTTTAAAAAAGAACACGAATTTTTAGCTCCATGTTAATAATTGCACAAGGTCAGGGATGGGCGGACTTTTCCAGGGTAAAGGCTACTTATGTTTTTTAAGGTGTTGATGTACACCCAATGGCGTTAAGAGTAGCCTTTCTGCATTAAAATTGCATGTTTTCTTTTTTAATATTTGTTTTCGTTCCTCTTTTAAAATACCACAGATTACTATTTTTACTACAAAAGCTCAAGTAACACAACGTTGTCAAGTTGAATGCTTGAATAACTATAAGCGACTGCTATACCGTAGAGCGTGGAGGTATCCAATGCAGTCAGCAGAGAAAAACGTGAATAGATGAATCTGAAACCAACGTATGGACTTAATTTGTTCGCTACCAAGTTCACGAGACATCAACAAAAGAACCCTATCCCGTGGAAGCGCGGGAAGAGCTGATCATCAACAATGTTTCTCTTCTTCAGTCGGCAAGTAGGGAATTTTCTCCTACAGTGGCAGCGAACATGTTAAGGGTCATCGTTTACTTCCAACGAAAAAACATGTGTCATCTACACATTCATCGAATCATTTGCTTAAGTAAACACAGTCGCATTGATTGTGAAAAGACGATTCTAAAATCTAGCTAGCATCAGTGTTCCATATGTAGGTTTCTTTTAGTAAGCGTGTCTGAAGCCTTAGTAAACGGCGGTTACTAAGACTTAAAGGTTACCCAAAAATGTATTCGTGCGCCACCGGTCGGTCGCGATTGACTTAATACCCATCCCGGCATTACGTGGTATTCAGCAATAATTGATGTTATAGGCATAGTGATTTCAGTGATCATGTTTGGTTCCTAATTTATGACAGAACTCGTATGTCATGCATTCGAAACCTTGATCTCTGGAACAATACGGGCTAATTTTAATCCGCAAATTCAATTTATCAATTTCAGTTCAATTCATTGAATGATTGATTCTACCGTTTCATTTAAGTAAAATCAAGGAGCGTGGTATATTTCTACAGAGTAGTTGTGTGACGAATCTGTACGGAACCTTTCCACTAATATTCTTAGGCGTCTTTGTGGGGATTATAAATTCACGTATATTTCTAATCAACTCCAAAAAGCGAAAGGGATATGCAAAGTAGATAGAGTATTTAAGTAGAGCGTTGTAAGCTAGCAAGGATGAAGGCTATTGAGACAGCAGCAGTAGCCTCAAGTTTGGAGGATTCAATTGGATTGCGATATTGAAGAGTTACGGTTAGTAATCTACGAAGGCATCTTGTGAAGATACCTAAGTATTGTCAAGTGATATAATATAGTTTATTATCGCTTAAAACAATATTTAGTTTAATGAAATTAGTTTAAGTTAATGAAATCTAAAAATTCGAGTTACGTGTATTCCTCGGACCTCCTATTTCGGTAGACCTTATTTGATCTTACGCGCAATTATTGATTAGTTTCATAATTCATAATTTAATTTAATATTAAAGGTAAATCCCTTTTCTTTGACGTAACATAGAAATATTATGTGTTATTAGAGTTCCTAATGTTTGAATCAAATGATAAATACAAGTTAGTACTTTACAAATGGCTCTTAGTGATTCTTTGCCTCCAATTAATCTTGGTGTCCAGGGTGGAACCCAGGGGGTTCTAACAGTTGATGCTCAAAATCAAATCTACAAACGTTACGAGTACTCGATGGAAAAGGTTAGGAACATCGAAAATTCTCTAACCTAATTTTCCTTTTAACCAAGACCAGGAATCATTCTTCCTCTCCAACCATCGGGTTCATTGACTAGAGGATTGTATCACGTGATGCGTTCTAATGAGCCAATAGTCCGCCGGAATCAATTCTGTCCCGAGACACAAAAGTCGTGCTTCGGACGAAAATATCTTCCACGCAGAAAGTAATTGTTTCCTGGCATTTTTTCAACCTCTTTTGTATCTGAAAATGAAGAAAGAGTTGCAATAGATTACATTGACAATGCGATACTTCATATATTCAAGTTTAAAGAATATACCAAATTCAAAAAGATTTTTTAATATAACACATCTTAACCTGATCATTTTTGCGATTCTTAAAGATTGGCTCGATTTTTTTTCTTTCTATATAAAAAAAAATCGTGATGCTGTAATAAATTTATTTATAAAAAAGGCACAGAGAAAAAAAATGGATCGCAAAAATTGGAATTTAACTGAAAAGAAGCGCCAAGAACATTTTGCCAAGAAAGTCTTCCTCCTTTACCTTCCAGTGTTTTCTCGAAAAACTCCACTTACGTCATAGATCGTGATGTAATAGATTTCTCCAGTAATTATCAGAAGAATCTAAATTATCATCAAACTTCCAAAAATGATCGCCAACATGGTCGTCCATTCACCAAAAAATTGAACTATTCAATACATTTAAATTACAGTTTTACAATGTGTTTAATGATGATTGATTCACCGTTAGGCGGACAGGGAATATCACCCCACCCTTAATATATTATAACATTGATTTAATCATATAGAAAAATTGTTGTTTACATCAATATGATGTTCATTCAATTAAAAAAGCCTGTCTTCTCTCTCTATCACAGAATATTTTATTATTAAAATAGCACCGTGTATAAAATTACATGAAAAATGTATAATATTAAAACTGAACCGTGTATACATTATTAGACATATAAATATTGACAGTTTCTTTGTATTTCAATTTTAATTCTGAGATTATTTAAGCTTAAAAAGTTTGTCTTTAAATTATCTTATTATTTTTTTACGAATTTTAAATATTAATTTAAAAAACAAAATAAATAATACAAATATTTTTTTAAAGAATTTTGAGCTAAAGTTTGGACGTAAATACTAGCTCTAACACCTGGTGTGGCAACTCATGCCACGAATTCTTGATAATCCCTACGAAAGGATATTCTAAGCGTATCATACCTATCCGAAAGGAAATCCAAACAGTTAAGAAAGAAGTAATTGATTTTTTTCGTTTGGCTCTGTGGCAACGATAATTTTTGAACCGATATATTTTTATTCAGTCAATTACTGTATGTAACGTTATTATCTGATTTTATGTTTGTTATTTTAGTAGGTGTTCTAAATGTTACGTGGTTTGTTAATAAAATAATGGAGGAAAAAATTGTGCAGTGTTTATATACAAGGTGTCCCAAAACTCAATGATAATCAGGCACGAGAGAAAAAGATGAGGTCATATATGTTCTAAGGAAAATATAAAATAAATTAAGTGAGGACAAAACCGCAACTTCGTAAACGTGGAAAATTGACAACCTACATCACATCATTAGCTACTGTGGCAACACATTTCACAATTGTTTGATGAATTTTTCACCAACATCATGTTATTACTATTAATTGAAGTCAAGTTGGACAAAAACATTGCTGATTTAGTTAAAATGAACGTAAATTGTACGAGTTGGGGTTTGACAAAAAAAAGATGTCACCTAACTTTTGACTTTCCATGAAAAGAAAACTGTTACATACAACACCAGGCAAATTTCTCAAAACGTGGCCCATTTAGTTAAGATTTCAAAATGGTATTGCACTTGTTCTTTTTTGTGCATAATAATCATACATAAATGTTTTATTTGTAGATCTTCATTTTTAAAAATCACCTGTTAATACCTTACATCACATCTCATTAGGTATTACAAGCGCAAACGCCACAATTTCACTTTGACTTCCTTACTAACGTAATATTCAATAGCCATGCTATTAATCTCAGTTACAAATTTTTACTGGTTTATTTAAAATTAACGTAGTTTATGCCGGCTTGAGAAAATGATGTTATCTAACTCAGATGCTTCATTAAAAGAAAATGTTAAAAAACTACTCTAAGCAAGTTATTTCAAACGATGACCCTTTTAGTTACAAATTCAAAACGGTATGAAATTGCTACATTTCTATCCGTTGCTACTTTTTTTTCTACTTTTTACAAAATTGCTTTATTTCAAAGATCAGAGCCTTAAATATGTAACTCAAACTAAGCAATAAATTTCAAAATAAAACGTTAACAAATATTGTAACACATTAATGAAGTAAATGTTATTTTACCTTTTTTACGCATGCATGTTCTACACCTTTTTAAAAAAGTGACCACTTCAAGAGTCAGGAGTAATAATCTAAGTTTATTTCTTAGGGGGCGTGATAACCCTACGAGGGAGGCGCGAGCATATTAAAAAGTTAAAAGCAAAGGATTATTAAAAAAATATATTAATTTACTCACTAAAATACATTCTGACGCAATAAAAAATTAACTACAAATTTACACTTATAAATATATCAGTACTGCACAATGTATTTTATAATTAATTTAACAATACTGAGAACAAATTTAATAATTACCAGTGACCCCATGGGCTTGTCATTCATAAAATTATATGCAAAAAGTAACACTTATCTTGATAATTTGTACGATTTATAATTGATGCCTTAAATGCCAATTAAAAATTTGGTGATTCGCTTTTAATAATAATACCATTTAACAAGTTGGCGAACGTATGTCATGTATGGGGGAAATGTTGAAAAGGAATAAATAAGCAAATTCTATGAAATTAGTAAATCCTTCGCAAAAGATTGCACTTTGGAAAGACGTATTCATACGTCCAGGTCAAATAATTCACTGGCTGAGTGAGACGTTTATATACGCCGGTGGCACTTAAGAATTCAAAGTCGTATTGCAGGTTTAGCGTCAAAGTATAGCATTATTAAATTTAATACATTGTTATTGTACGGAGGGGGCGCGATGAAAACTCGAACAAAAATGAGAAGTTTTATAAATAAGTGATTCTCTAAAGGATAGGGAATCCAGAATATAATATTAAAGTTGGAGTCCTTTTATATCTGAAAAAATACTCGGAATTTGGTCCCTATTCATTAACATTAGCCGAAGACAGCCTTAAATTATACTAGCATTCTGTGAGACATTAAAATCTATTCTTTCTCCTTTTTTCAGGTGACCCTTACCCGAACGTGACTTGGTGGCGCGGTGCCGTTCTTTTTGATGATGCCTTCACTATCATCAAGCAGAGGTTTGTTAGGAATGAACTTGTCCTCAGGAAAGTGCAAAGGACCGAGCTCATGATGGAATACACCTGTAAAGCTTCTAATACATATTTGGCAAAGCCTATTACGGCCTCTTTTCAGCTGGATCTAAACCGTAAGTCAATAATTTTCTGTATTATAAAGCTATAAGAAATTTGATTCATGATTAATGAAACGATGTACATGATATCTTTTTTGCACCTTATTTACCTTTTTAGTACCTCATTCGGGCTCATATAACTTTGAAAAGAAGTTGAATATCAAATGAACTGTAGAAGCATCCATAGATAAAAGTTGAGTAAAAGAGTGGTTTCAACATACAACTCTAAAGCAGTTTATTTCAAAGAAACTACTTTTAAAGGTGGTCCCACAAATCTGAATAAATTATAAAGTGATTTTAAGAGTTTGTGGCCGATCTGTAATGAAAAAATGTAAAATATTGTCAGTACATAATATTCTACTCGCAAACCTTCGCTTCTTTTCAAAGAAAGTCGCAAGTTAATTTTTAGCTTCTTTCACGGAATCATTTTTTTTTTACATATTTACACAAAAAATAAATAATGCATGAAATTACAGAAAAATTATCTAGACTTTATGCTCCATACAGATAGATGTTCGATGTGTAACTCTTTTGTTTTTAATACTTTTTATTACGTTTTTTTAAGTAAATATTACTTCCTAGGGAGTTCAGATTTGAAACGGCTCTATCCACATCATTTCTAATAACAAGTCCTCTTGGGAAATCTTGGATATTTTAAAACCATTTTTTGCAATGAAGAATAGATCAAGGTTATTTAAATTAAATCTGCTTTGCATATTCTGGGCTTTCCAGCTAAAGAGAGAGAAAGTGAGAGCAATAGGATAGATTACTAGCGGATGACATATTAATCAAATTGATATTGTTACGAAAATATTTGATAACTGTAATTATTAAAGTGGTAATTGCTCACAAGAGATTAGAGAGAGACTGGATAGCTAGGAAAGTAGATTCGAACCTAAAGTAAAAGTACTGGAGAGACACGAATAAATTTAACTAAATAAAAACAATGGACTGTATACCTTAAAAATTTTAATGAATTTAAAAATTTAATGAATTTGAGACTCAATGTCTGCTCGGCTCAAAGCCTGAACTGTAACTGGCGTGGCTATGGGTAGCCTAGTGGTTAGAGCATCGGACTTCATACCAGAAGGCCTAGGTTCGATGCCCGATGCCCCTGAATACCCTCCGAGTACACACAGAGTATGTGCTTGTTAAATCAGTGGGTCCGAAAGACTTGTAGCCTGAATCACGAGTGCAGGGGACAGGAGAATATTTCCCTCCCCTTCAGTTCCATGTTAAAAATGTAGAGGTGGAGATAGGTTGTGTCGCCATCTATCGTCCCTTCGGAGAATTTTGCCTAGCTAATTCGTACTGTCACCTGTATGGTGCTCAATGGTCAAGGACAACGACAGGCGTACTTCTAGCCCCTTGCCATGATGAATTTCGTGGTTTTCTACGTCAGACAGGTGGCATTAGCAACAACAACAACTGGCGTTTCACTCCAAATTATTTCTTATAACCCAAATGACAGGCGCCTTGGTGCTCGACAAATTAGCAATAAATTGCAAATGGTAAATGCGGCATTAACTATAGTACTGTTATTCAAAATCTTCTCATACTTCGCGTACCTCGTTATTTACTTACATATTGCTTCAATTGGGCGCATCTCTTAATTTCGATTGCTTGAACTTATGTTATTAGTTGTGCGACAACAAATTTAGTAATTTTGGGCATGGCTTACCTTCCTCCAGCATCTCTGCATGTGAACGAGAGAACCTCACAAAGTAATACAGCCGATTTTAGCTTTTTTTTTTAAATTTGAAATACCACAGGTATAAAATATAGATACCCAACTCCCATTTTTACGCGGTAAATGTTTCACGAAACATATTGTACAATCGTACTGCAGAAAGGGATTGGTTCTATACAATTAAAAAGAAGTTCGTTTCTCTTTATTCAAAAGTCATGCATCAGATGAAACTTAAATTGATTTTTTTTCAATCGAAATTTATTTGTTTAAAAACAAGTAATATAAAAAATTTAAGTCAATTCCTACTTATATATATATATATATATATATATATATATATATATATATATATATATATATATATATATATATATATATAGGTAAACAAAGAAAAATTTTATTTTAGCTACTTTTTATTAAATAGTTGCAATTAATATAAATATGTATATACATACAGCAGAATCACAGCATTAAGAGGTAATTAATTTTTTATTAATTATCAGTAAAGTATCGTATTGTCATCTAAGACAATCGGGTATATAAAATTTCAGTTCAACTGAATAGTTTAAAACGTGAGAAAAAAACCCTTTCAAATTTTGACATAATTCGCCAACGTGGCTGCATTTGTAATTCTTTAAATAATTAGTTTTAATCAATTAATTTTTGTTAATTATAATTAAATGATTGTATTGTCATCCACAATAATCATGTATATTAAATTTCAGCTGAATTGAGTGCTTTAAAATGTATTTTATTAGCAATATTAAAAATTCCACCAAGAAAAATAAATAATTAAATAAATATATAGAGAGTGTGAGCTAATAGTAGGAATTGACAAACACATTTAGAAGGTGATTTGATTTGACTTTAATTTTCCTCTCACTTTGAAGCAACGCGAGGTTTATGGGCGACAGGCCTCTTTATTTGGAACATCAATCAAGTCACGAAGACGACATTTAACATGGCACCCTCTCTTCAAGTACTTTGTTTTCCCAATTGTAAAAATGAAAAATTGATCTTTGATCGCGTACGGCAGCGTTTCTCAAACTGTGGGGCGCGCCCCCCTTGGAGGCGTAATAACTTCACAAGGGGGGCGCGATCATTTAAAAAAGTCCAAAATAAAAGATTTGAAAAATTGCAAATTTACTGAAAGGAAGAAAAACAAGATACATTCTGAAATAATAAAAAAGTTAAATATACATATATATCGATATTCTATACTTTATAAATGCATATGCACTGAATAATGTATTTGACAATTCATTTATCAATACTAAGTTAAGAAAAAGATTAATAATTACTAGTGACTCCCATAGGCTTGTCATATACAAAATTATACGCAAAATTTAATACTTATCTTAATAATTTGTACGGTTTATAATTAAACTCATTTTGTAGCTTTAGCATGTAGCTTTCAGTACGTTAGTACGTTATTTTTGAAATCAATACATTGTTATTTTATAGAGGGGGAGGACGTGATGAAAATTATAATTGAAAATTGGGTCGCAAGCATCGAAAGTTTGAGCAGCACTGGCGTACGGGAAAGAAATCTTGCTTTAAAGTGGGTTTTCTTATTGTCTTGGCAGACGGCATAAAAATCTGTACCAGTCGCTATTTGCGCATCTTTGCTTTAATACATTGATTAGTTCTGCCATTACGAATAACTACTTACATATACCACACTGGAGCAATTTTAACAGCAACCTAATCTATTCCTAATGCATTTACATCTTTTCAGGAACTAAAAAGTGTTCTGGTCTGAGTCAGCAAAAATACCAGTATTGAAAACCACTAGTCATCAAAAGAGGGTCAGATTTTTCCTTCTCTTTTGAATAAAATACAAAAGCATTCGATGAAAATTCGAAATATGGGTGGGGATTTTCCCTGATTCATTGTTGGTTCGGAAGAAGAAAGAATTTATGAGCATCTTTTCTATTTCATATGCAAATTGAACAACACCAGTTTTAAAATAGTTGGGTTGGTAATCTGAAATACATTATAAAAATGGAAAAGGAATACATATAAAGGAAATTATATGGGTTTTATAAATACATATATATTTTATTTTTAACAGTCTTAAGAGAGGGCCAAATATTTTATAATGGCAAGCGAACATTATTTTGCTTTATCTTGCTATAATATGCTTTCAAATATTCCATAAATTATTCCATAGTTGTAAATTTGATTTTCTGATACTCTTTTTTTATATAGTTATGCATAATATATCCTTTCAAATGTTCAAAAATTCCTTTGACAAATCGAAGAAACTTGAAATTTACCTCTATTTTTTTAATGAATTTCCCATTTTATCACTTAGCTACTATTTAAAAAAAACAGTTGATTAAACCAAAAATAATTATTTTAACACGCAAATAAATAAAATAAATAACTGAGGTCCAGGCCTTATTGTCCACCAAAGCTCTTACAGATATGGGAATACACTTTAAAATATGGCTAGCTTTAAAATCTTATAAATTATTATGCACTTCAAAATACAATTAAAATAGGTAAATAAATTAATAGCATATTCAAAATACCAAAAAGGAACATTAATTCAAATAATAAAATAATATAAAGAAAATTTAGGAATCATCAGTTGTAATGATACAAAAATTCAATGCGATGAAAATACTAAACAAAACTAAAATGATCAGGCATGTAATGCTACTTAAATTCAATAGGAAATCAGTAAAATATCAAGCAAATTAGTAATTATTAATGTGCAATTCACAAAATATTAATCAGGAAACGTTATATCACAAGAAATAAATTAATATACAGCAAAATTAAGAATTATCATTGAATAAGAATACCAAAAAAATCAATGGAATAAAATAATAAAATTATCCCTAGCACTAACACACTGCAGCAGGATTGCTATCACTTGTATATGAAAAATGCACAAAACACTATTGCAAAAACTTTTAACAGGAAATAGATGTTCTTTTTTTATTTTCTTTAGACAATTAAAGTCAGGATGATTCACTTTGTCTCTCGATTTCCAGGGATTTTCTCTTGCTTTAGAAGGATTGCGGCGCAATACCAGTAATTTTTCTTTCCGGGGCAGTAAGGTTTATAGAGCCGGTTAAATTTTCATTTTTCTGCGGCGTTTCGTCACAGCGGCGTTTTCTGTTTCTACGGGGTCGTAGTTCTTTGGCCCCACGTTGGACGCCAGTTTTAACACGGAAATAAAAAATGCCAGCAATTCTTGCCACATATAACTCAAGACTTTTATTTTCCAAACTCAATATTCCATCTCATTATCTATCGCCATCGAAAGTTCCAGAACATTCCTTAATTGAAATTACAGTTAATTTTTATAAATAAAAGCACGCACGCGCGCGAGCATTAATATAAAGCATTAATAAAAGCATTAATATAAAGCACGAGAGAGATAAAGAATTACCATTTGTTACATCATGCATTTTCTTCTAAAAATCTTTTAACTCATTGACGAAGCAAGCTACAAATATGTCTTTTGCCATGAAATAATTAACTCGTAAAAAGTATTTAAATCCTTATTAGCGTAGAAGCACCTTAAGACGAATCAGAATTATTAATCACCAAAATAGATTTAGATATCTCAAGGATAAAAAATTAGAAAATTGTTGCTAAGAATAGATTGGCTTAGAGCAGGACCTTAGAGCAACCTTTTTTTCTGCCGGATTGCATACTGATGCGAGGCTAATGATGGCTTATTTAAATTTTATGACTTTAACCAAAAATTCTAATTTCTTAAAAACCCAGTTTCTTAATTTAACATCGCATCATGACTTAAGTTAAAATTAGCTAAGTTCTATTGACAAATTAACATTACACTAAATTAACAGTCCGATCGTATAGTGGTAACAATTAATTTTATTGAATAACATATTTAAGTAACTATAAATTTACTTCACAACAAGATTAAAATTTAACTTAGCTTGAGAGAGAGAGAGATGAAGTGGGGCAGGAGGATGGACATGGTTGACGCCTGGAGTCCCGCGGAGGATTAGATTCTCAAGGTCTGGGATCTGCTCAGTCTGTGTCTCTCTCTCCAAATCGGGGTGCATCCCGTTTTATTTGACGTCCTTTTCACACGAAAATTCTAGAGCGGACTATTTGCCTTGTCCACTTAATTGCCTCTAATTGGTCCAGAACCAGCGCAGAGTTACCGCACGAGGTTCATTGCACTTTCGGAAGCGCGGGAAATCTGATGACGCACCCCGCAATTAATGGGTACAGAGACCCCCAGGCGTGGGAGCCTTCTCACACCCTTGCCGAGGAATTCAACCTCTCAGTGATGGGAAAAGAAAACGAATTCCACCAAACTGAGTTCAAAAGTTTGAAGTTCTGTTGAATATTCCTGAATAATCCACGCCTCCCATCAATACATAAAGGGCTATATCACACGGGCCTCAAAATGAGAATCAGTAGAAGGTCGGGAGAATGCTCGATAAGACCAAGATGACATATAAAATTTAAAATGCGGAAATTGATCAAAATATTTAAACTCCTATTTTGCTTTTTTTTTAATTATTATTTTATGTTTTTGTCACTAATTTTTTCTAAATGGAAGCATTTAAGAATCACTCCTTCACAATTTCCGCATCAGTAATCTGCTTCATATGACTACCAATAATATAAAAAATTTCATATAGTGTCTTTGTTACCGATGTGACATTACCACTGACGAAACACTTTTTTTACTGGTGTAAAAACTATTTACTAGAAACCCTTTTTATCACATTTTAAAAGAGATCTTCGAGGAAAAGTATCATTGAATGATTTTTGTTTATTGATATTTTTTAAGCACAACACTTTCGCGACAAATCAAACAATTACTGAACCATGCTTGTTTTTCACTATAAAATAATCAACTTCCCAATTGTCTTGAAATGATATATTTCCTTCGAACATTTTTCGCTCGCAAGATATGAAAAATTGTTAAAAATTAGTTCCACCCATAAATTTGTCGCTAATCCACTGTTGTCTGTTATCACTAACCGTGACCACTACAAAAAGAAGAAAAAATTTTAATTCTCACCCATATGACATTGAAAACAAAAACTAACATTTGATATGTTTGATTTCTTGACAAAGAATTTCCCACCAAATTTTTAATACTTTGTTCTTAAATAAGTGAATTTCTCAGCGCAATAGGCCATGACCGGGCCACTCGCGCGGGGTGTTATGTACACCCCAGCAACAAAACCACGATTTCTTCTGTAGCTGCACATTTTAGCTCATTGAACCTTCATGTCTGATGCAATCCTTCTTTCTCGAACGATTGGAATGTAATGACCTTCAATATTTTATCTGGGGGGCTGATAACTCCCGCGAAAAGTTTAGCATATGTATTCAGTCTGCCCTGAATGTTTGGAAAATGATTAAAATATTACTTTTCTACTTTCTACAATCATTATCTCATTAATTATGAAGTATATTTATTACTGGATTATACGTTTTGCTGGTTTATGAAAAAATATAAATTTATGTGTTTTAAAAGGTAAAATTTTGCATCTGTTTAGTTTAAATTAATGTTAAGTCTTATTTGTATGCAATAAATTTAATTATTTTATTTGTATAATACAGAAAACATCTTGTACTTTATAAATATGTAGCAAAATGATTTAATTTTATTTTCATAATTAAATACACGTGTTGAAAGTTTAGGGTGTTCTCTACACTCCGTGAGTAACGACGGTAGCAAAAACAGGCGCGAGTGATCGCGGGTTAAAAAAGAACAGTGGGCCACGGGTTGTGTATCACTGGCTTGGAGGAAGGGAGGGTCATTGCTTTAGCTCAAGTGCCACATTGTGAAAGCGGAGGTCACCGGAGAATCGCTCCTTTTAAAAATTATTGCATGCATTATAGTTAACTTTGAATTTTAGAAAAGGCATAAAGCGTACCATTTTAAAATCAATAATAAGTAAATAAAATAGTGGCACTTTTATTCAATTTACATCAATTTAGTAATTTCATATATATTGCTAAATTAATTTAAGTATAAGTTTAATGAGGTAAATGTACCATACCACATTTTTCTATAAATTTTAAAGCGAAACTTCTTTAGGCGCGAGAGTGAATGGAAAATGTGTCCAGTTTTGCGTTAGGGTGAAAAAACGAACGGAAGTAGGGATTCCCCCCTCCCCCGAATCGTCGCCATGGTAAGGAGATAGAGAGCGGTGGACACCACGTGAATTGCATCATATCCGTGAAACAGTTGGACGATTGCCAAGTAGGAATTGAATCAGAGGTATGAAGTGGGACCTATTGCTGCTTCGGACAAAAGACACTTAGGTACTGTAGACATTAAGTGGGTACCCTTGCTATGCATAACGAACTCGCGTGGTGTATTTCCGTAGACTTTATATAATAAACGTGCCGTTTTCATCGAATAAACGCACTCCAAATATTGCCATTGCATGGCTTTTCCCCTGGGGCATTGTATATATGTCACTAACGTTCGTGCCAGAATCACTTCGTATATCGTCTTGTAAGCAAGCACAGTGACTTCTGTGTGAGTGATGCATTAAGTTTATATTATTAATTTTCATTTTCGTTGAATTACAATTAATTCTAGTCAGGATGCCTAAAACAAATGCAAAAAGTGGAAAAGAGGTTCGTTCTTTCTTGGAAAATGACGATGCAGAACATTGTGAATAAAAATATTATTTTAATACAATAAAAAAAGTTCAAATTTTATTTGATTAAAGTAAGTTCTCCCAGAAGTTTAATATAATTTCCTGCATTTACGGCTAAAGAAGTTTCACTTCTATCGCGTTACTTTCCACGTTCCTTTTTTTTTAAATTAGGAATGAAATTGTTGAAATTCTCATCAAAGCCTACAAGTTAGTGTTAACCATTTTGCAGCTATATTTATTCTTATTGATCTCCATTCAAGAAAACCTTTTCTTACAAATATATGTCGACACAAATGTACAGGAAATTTTCCGTCTATTTGGTTTTATTTCTGTTTTCGCTGGCCGCTATTTGCCCACTTCTAGATTAAGGGAAGTTTCTAGGAAAGTGCAAGGCCCTTCCGGGACTGTCCAATCACTAAAAAGCAGAAAAATGGTCGAAAAAAGAAGCAGTTTTAGTATATTTAAATATTTTTATTATGTAAAATACTTAACTTTTTACCTTATACTTTCTAATTTATTCTAACTAAAAACAAAACCGATTGTTTCTTAAAAAAAAACCTTATAATCATCAATTGAAAAGTGTAAAATGTTGCAAAAATTCGCTCATATATTTTTTGAATACACACAAGATCATTAATTAGTTAAACTTCTAATTCAAGCATTACTATCTCAGTCTTCCTCTCTATCTCAAGCGTTCGATTTACTTATTTTTTTTTATTTTAGACTCATAATTCTAAGGTAAATTTTCTTTCCTACTTCAAATAACTTTTCATACTGGGTATTATTTCATACGAATGAATGTTCATTCATCTGAAATTCATTAAACTCCTAAAAAACATTTAACAATTTTCCATTTAATTTATGATTCAATCTAGTAATAAAATATTCATTCGTGTTATAAAACCTAGATTTAGGACTGATTTCAGGTATATGTTTAAATACGGAGGTGAGTTTCCTACTAAGTCGTATGTTTAAGATAGTAGTACGTTTTTCTAAAGATTATCATCAGGGAAAATTTTTCTAAAAATTAATCAGAAAGATATACGACAACTTAAATTTGTTAAAATTTGATGAAAGTCAATGCAAAACCTTGAATTACTGGGTTTTTTATTTGTGTGATTTCTCAATATGTGCTGGTGTAGATGATCCTATTGTGTTAAGTACGAGGACTTTTAGTTGGAATGAAAATTCATGAATAAATTACAATTTTCTCTGAAAAAAATCCCTCTTAATTTTGTGGATCTTTCTTATGTTTGAAAAACAGTTTAAATCATAATACATATTCTTTTTCTCATTTGAAACAGAAAGCAATGTAGGAGCCAATAGTTTCTTTTTTCCCCTTATTTTCAACAACAAGGAAATTACATTTTTGTAAACGCCTTTACATAAATTATCATTTTATAACATTTAAACAGAGTTGGTATTGTCAATTATTCATTTACATCCTTAAATGTTTGTGCTGTGAAAATTTGATTGATTAATTCATAGTTTATTGATGTCACACCCAGAAGCTATTGGCACCGGAACTCTGAATGGGCTACATCAATGTCAATCATGTGTTCTCAGTTGAATTCAAAACTAACATTAGACACTTGTAAAATTTAAATAAAAATTTGGAATTTTACAATTGAGTAAATGCTCTGATATTAAGATTCCGCAAAAAAATTTTAAATTGAAAAATAAATTCTTACGTTATTCGAGTATTTTTAAGCCAAATTCCTTTTTTTTTACATATGTGCGTTATTGTTGTCAAATATATGTATTTTAAAAGCAAGTTTCTGAAAAAAGCCAAAGTTGGCAACAGCAAAGTACATGAACTTATTATAAATAAAAACACGTGATTGTGTTTATATATACTATACTGGTATACCCGTTCTTCGAACGAGTGAACTGAAAAATTAAACAACACAGATTGAAGGAAAAAGAAGTTTTTAATGAGTTAATATTATGTGAATTGAAAATTAAACAAAAAAAGCTTTTTGCATATCTCAGCTAAACAAAAAAATAAAGAAAAAAAACACCTTTGTTAAATTTTAACTATGTAGATCTAATAGCCGATAAAAAGGATTTTTTTTTAAATTTATAATTTCTCGTTAACACTCTTGAGGGTCGATTTTTCAAAATACCTCCCTAAGCTGATCTCTGCTCAGCAAAAGTAACACATTCTTAAAAGTTTTGCGTAATGAACGCTTAAAGTAGTGTAAATAATTTATATCTGAAAGTGTAATACATTAATATTACTTTCTGTTGTATTTATTTTATTTTAAAATTGTAATATTCGCAAGCAACGCCGTTTCTTAAATTATAATGGTGATTCAGTGAAAAATATAGCGAAATGTTAACGATAGAGTCAAGTTGGCAAATGCCTAGCTACTTTCGTAGCTCGAGGTTTATTAGAGCTTTGTAAGACCCGCCGTGTAGGGGAGCGATGCACGTTTATACTTTATCCAACCACATTATGATTTACTGCAGTTTTTTTCATACAATTTTTTTTGGATCACTACATGTACAAATTAAGGGATATACATAAACAAAATACTCCACTTTGGAAAATTTAATCCGTTAGAGCTAATAAATTAATTAAAGATATTCCACTGTAAAATTAATTATGTACGTCGTTCACTTAAAATAAGTAGTCAAATCATTTTCCAAGGTCTTCATTAACCGACAAAACCATAAGACACTTAAATTTTGACATTAACTATTTTTTGCGACAAAAATAATAATCTTTGCAATCCGCTGAAAACGCAATATCTGCTACAAAACTTTTCGCCTTCCCCACTAAAATACTCATCATAGAACCCGTGCTGCCATATATCTTGGAAGAGTGGATTTCAAAGTATATTAAAGCTAAGTATTGGTAGAATATTCCTGCTAAGTTGGTGTGGTGTGGTAGTTAGGAGAAGAGGGTGCCAGCTCAAGTGTCGTTCCCGTCACTTGACCATTGTTCAAAATTACATGGTCCGTCTCCAAAAGCCTACGTGTAGCTGAACAGTGCGACGTTAATATTTACTCACACACTCACTGCAAAAAATACAGTGCAGTAGTTATAATTAGTTTTATACTTAAAAATGCAATATCTGCCTATTCAATTAAAATTACAGCGTTATAATTAACTACTAACCACAAAAAAATTATGAAAGTTTTTCCAAATGATGTAGTGTGAAAGAGAAAGTTTATTTACTTTAAGTACCAGAAGCGATAAAAGTAGTTACTTTGAAAATAGATCAACTTCTTACTACCAAAGGTGCATAATAAAATCATAAAAAAACATTAAAATAAAGAGAGATTTATAACAACCTCTCCCTTCAAAACTTAGTTTTATTCTGAAATAAAAAAAATAGGCATTATTCTGATCCTAGGAATTAATTAGAAGCGATTTCCTTGCGTAGCCAAAACAAAAAGAGTTTTTCACAAACAAAAGATAGATATATGCTGACGTGGGCTTTTTTGCAGCTTTTTTGCTTGCAGATGGCAGAATTTTTTCCTTCTTACTTGACAAATAGCGTTATATTTTGGACACTTTTTACAAATTTTTATAAATTATAGCCTATGTGTTATTCTGATGTATAAGCTATATTACTGTAAAGTTTCATTAAAATCCATTAAGTTGTTTTTGCGTGAAAGACCCACAAAGATTTTCACAAACTTTCACATTTATAATATATATTAGATATATCGCATGATTACGACATCACATGAATTTAGAACATTTTAAGTCACGATCAAATGACGAAGTCTACACCGAAGCGTGCACCCTATTTGTCAAACTTCTCACCACGTCGTCGGGATAATTTTCAGCCATGACAGATGAAACAAGCACCACTCTGTATACACAGGAGTTCTTAAGTGGCGTAGGGACTCACGCTCACTACTCGATTCCGTACGGACCATGAGTTATCTCAAATTTTCAACTATAGTAAGTTGTTCAATACTGTAATATTTTCAGAAATGAATTATCGATTAATCAATTGAACTTAATCAGTATTTTTTTTTCCTGTCTATAGGAGAGAACTTTATTTAGTAATGAATGTTGTAAGCGAAAGAAGAATACAATATAAATAATGAAAGAATAATTTTCGCTTTAATTAATTAACGTAAAGGAGAACTAAAAATAAAAGATGGGAACGCTTTGATGAAGAAATCGATTGCAAAATTTTGTAATATTTAAAAATGATTAAGAAATATTTTAAAACATAGAAAAAGGTAAAATAATTATTAATAATGTTTTGTTAAGGCGATTTAACAGACAGAATATAATTTTTTTTTATGAAAATGTTGAGGATAATACAAAGATTCTATACAAATGGGTTGCTAATAAAGTTATTTGAAGTAAATTTTAATTTTATTCTTCTCATATTTAAGATTTTAATAATCACTTGAAACTTTTTTTTATTTTTTGTATGCATTGTGATATAATATTTCTTTAACTTTATTGTTTTCTTAGCCACAAAACCTCACTTATTTCTTTTTGAATTAATTACCTTTTACTAAGAAATATATCTTATATTCTTTGTACAATAAAAAGATTTTTTTTTTGCTCTTAAGCTTATTTTTAAAAAAATATTTAAGGCTTAAGAATATACAAACTAAAACAGCTTTTGTATTTGAAAACATGATAAACACAAACACCATATGTCAAAAAGATGTGTTATCAAAAAGATTACATTTAAAAATATGTAAGAGAAGAAATGAACTGAGTACAGCAATGATCTTTCACTCAATACCTGGATATAATAAAATTGTAACATGGCGTACGGTTAACCAAGTGAAAAATTTGAGTTTTGGAATGTAATTGACACAGATGACATTTATTTGACGTTTTCATGAGAAACCTCCGGGCATATTCTGACAGTTAGGATATATATTGGAAAATATTTCAGAAAATCAAAATAATTTTTACGCCATATTCAATTTACAAATTTAGTTTTCATGAAATATAAATAATTTTATAGCAATACCAACAGTCTTTAAACGTAAATTAAAATAATTATTTATTAATTTGTTTTTGTTTATGATTTTTATTTGGTGTTTATGTTTCACTTCGAAAAAGTTGTTAAAATAGCTGCATCATAAATTTTGAAAGGAGAATTTCTTCATTAAAATAAACGCATTTCCTTTTAGTTTTTGCTTTAGAGTCTTCCTTTCAAAAAACCCCATAATAATAAAGTTTAAAAAATTGGTACTTGCTTATAGTCAGTCTTAGAATTAGCAAAACGTTGCAATTTTTTTTTTTTTTTTTGTTACCGAAAAAGAAAAAGGATTCGCATGAGATATTATTTGATTTTTTTATAAACGTCATGCTGTGAAGCTGCAGCAACTGTTACCGTAATTTTGAACCTTGGTCAAGTTACGAATCATCTGAGCTAGCGCATCGGCTACTTAATTTAAAAATGCGATGACGATTTACGAAATAAAAAGCTATTTATTTCTTAAATAAAATTTTATACTGTTTTATTTGTGTTGCATTTTTTATCTGTTTCTTTAAAAGTAAGATTTTTAGAGTGAGTTCTGTGAATATATATTTTTTATGAAAATTTCAAGACGCAAGAGATTTAAGAACAGCTAAAAATTAAGCTGTGTTAAAAAAAATCCCAGACCGCAAAGATGTCATTTGATTCCACCGTATTTTTCATTAATTTTAACTAAATACATGAATTATTCTTTTAATTTAATATTATTGGGGGTTTGTAAATACATTATTTGTTTTGATGACATATTTTTAAAAATCTTACTGCATTGTCTTACATATTAACAGACTTACATAACTTGGGTGATTTACACATGCAAGTATATTCTGAAACACATTCATGTGTAAATATACCCACTGAATGATAGTCATACAATACTGATTGTACCATACTGTAATTTTAACGGGTTACCCCACGAAGTTCCACTCCTGAAGATAATCCAGAGTTTGGTTCGATGTTATAACAAGTTTTAACTGCTACCTTCTTACGGAAGAAATGTGATATGTAAATGTTGATGATTTTCTAAAGTGAACTGAAGTATGATCGGTGAGTGTCGTTGCTTTTAAAACGCTGTGATAGATTGTCAACAATTCAAGAACTTACAACAAGGAATACATTATCCAGTGGTTTGTACAAGTCAGATTCTAGTAGTAAACTACATTAAATATTTAGAGCGACTGCATTGGAAGCTTATCGCCGATCCAGCTAATCTGTATCCCATTCCCGTTTTTTCCAAGAGAGAGAGAGATCAGTTGTTCTTTCTCTCAGAATACATAAAAGGTAGTATTAGAGCTGACTTCTAAAAAGGTCTTCTCACCATATATTAACTTTCCGTAAAATCCAGCATATAACGTGCAGCTATACTTTCAGGCTGCATTTTTTAATTGTTATTTATATTCGCTGTATAACGTGCATCCCCTTTTTCATGAAGAAACCTGAAATATACGAGTACAATGCGCTTACGTTTTGAAGTCCTTTATTCAATGTATTTTTTCAAGATTTAGAGAAAATAGTATTCTTCTAGAATTTTTAAACCATTAAATTCATAATGAATGTTATTTATTTTAAATATACAGTTTTTGATATATGTAGAAATCTAATTTTTTCCCCTATGTTCATCTCCCCCTTTCCCTTTTTAAATCTCTCATTTTTATACTCGGTGTAAAGAGTGTTTTTTTCCAGGTATAGAAGTTTAAGTTGGCATTACTTTCCAAGATGGCAACCGATTTACCAGCTGTCAAGTGATTTATTCTCAGTTTGGTTTAGCAATTCATCATGAATAGACTCACGCCTCATAGAGATTCGTCGAATGGGCCCAAAACGAGATTGCCTTTGTTCCCGATTTTCATAAGCGAATTTTGTTTAGCGATGAAGCGCATTTCTGGTTGAATGGCTACGTCAACAAACAAAACTGCCGCATTTGGAGTGAAGATAATCCACAAGTGTATGTCGAAACATCGTTACATCCAGAAAAACTGACTGTTTGGTGCGCTTTATGGGCTGGAGGAATCATTGGTCCGTATTTCTTCAAAAATGATGAAAGCCACAACGTTACAGTCAATGGTGATCGGTATAGAGCCATGATTACTAACTTTTTCATTCCTGAAGTGAACAATCATGATGTCCAGGAGCTGTGGTTCCAACAAGACGGCGCAACATGTCACACAGCTCGTGCCACAATCGATTTATTGAAAGACACGTTTGGTGACCGCCTAATTTTACGTATTGGACCTGTGAATTGGCCTCCAAGATCTTGTGATTTAACACCGCTAGACTATTTTCTGTGGGGCTATGTAAAGTCATTGGTCTATGCGGATAAGCCACAAACGCTTGACCATTTGGAAGACAACATTCGCCGTGTTATTGCCGATATACGGCCACAAATGTCGGAAAAAGTCCTCGAAAATTGGACGTCCAGTTTGGACTACATCCGAGCCAGCCGTGGCAGTGATATGCCAGAATTCATATTGAAAATGTAATGCCACAAGATTATCTTTCGAATGAAAAAAATTTATGTCAATCGAATAATACATCGTTGTTTTATTGCAATTTAAAGTTCTATACCTCTAAAAAAACACCCTTTATAAAGCGGACCCGTAAATTTCGTTCCTATTTTGTGTGTTAAAAGTGCATGTTATATGCCGGATTTTACAGTATTTGTTTAATTAATGAGATCATGAAATTGAAACTAGTTTATTCTTGAGTTTGTTATTCGTTACGACTTCGACATCTACGGCCATGTAGGGATTGATTAGAGTTTTTTTAAGAACAAAACTTTTGGAGTTACCTTTGGTAACGAGTTACTCATACATTATCTAACCAGAATACGAGAAAAATACAGATTAAGTAGACTGTTTAATTTCCTAATGACATTTTTTTACCATAGAACATTCTTTCCTAACATTAACTTATAAATGGCATTTTAATTTAGTGGAAAAATTTCTAAACAGGAAAAAAATACAAAATCCTGAAAGGTTTAATTAATATTTATAAAAGAAAAAAGCGTTTCATTCATTCCCTGACATACTCATAACAAGATTTCCGGAACTTTTTGGCATTATAACTTGAAATTGAGTAAGCATGTTTCTCTTATTGACTAGAGATCCGCTAAGAACGGATTTTGCGTTAATCCACTCCCAAAGGAGGTTTCGAGTGATTAAGGGGGTGATAGACAAAAAATATCCCCTTTTTGAAATATTAGACCTAAAAAATTTTAATTTGATAAGTCTTTTGTTGAATAGAAATTCACTAAAATTCGTTTTGCGACACCAATTACCAAGGGCGTTTGAGAGAGATTAAGAGTCATTATATATAAATATTTCTGTTTTTGAAGTCCAGGATGTACAGACATGAAATTTGGTAAGATGTTTATTTTGTCGAGTAGAGATCACTAAAAAAAGAATAGGTTTTGCGAAAATTAACTTACGAAGGATAGTTAGGCGAGTGTAAAAGATAATTATACCTTCTCATTTTAGAAGTTCTGCTCCTGATCTTTTTAAATCAAGAGTTGAGAGCTATTAGAATGTTTTGAAATATAATTAAACGCTTAATGCTAGAACTTAGATATCAATAATTTATAAGCAGTATATAATCTTACAATATCAGGAAATACCCAGCAAAGTGGAAGGGTAATGGCAAGCACATAAATATACTGGCCTACGTTACGAGAATATTTTTCCAGCTTTTATTTATTCGAGCAAAAGAAAAAAAATCTAAGTTATTTGTAAATAAACTAGTTTGCAAAGTCTCTAAAGTGTGGAATAAATCATCGAAAGTGAATCAAGCAATGGTGCCACTTTATTTTGCAAGTTATTCAACGAAAATCGACTTCAAGCTATCAACAAAGATGACATTTTACTCCAAAAAACCGAAAGGAATAATGTAAGAAAATCTACCGAAGTATGTTTACCGAATCAAATTCATGGAGAAGTCATTCTTTTCTTTGATAGGTCCCAAAGTGACATGTGACAAAAACTGTAAGGAATCTAGGCGTCAGAAAAGATTTCCGACGTCACTTTTGATGTCGTACACATTCGGAAGCAGTATTTTTCTATCAAGGAAAATAATAGTTTTGCTTTTGCTGAGCGTGGAAGTAGCAATAATCTTCAAAATTGTATATTTTTTTGCTTTAATTCTAAGCGATCAGCGAATTTGTTTTCGCCGTTGTCCTGAGAATACTTGTCTTTCAGAATTTTGCTTGCGATAAAGAATCGTACATTTTTAGTTATTACTTAAAAATAATGGTAGTAGGAATTTTATATTTCTTTTTTATCTCCTTAACTGGTTAGTCAGTACAGCGTACGGAGTACAGTGAACTGGACACAACCGGTTTGCCCTTACGTAGTAAGGGCACTGATATATTTTTCTTATCTTTGATCTGCACATATATTTAATTCTCATAAGGATATTGTTAGTGCTAGTGTTTTTAAGACATATTCTTAAACAGTTCTCACCGTGTAGCAAGACGCCTCTAAAAAGAAGTTAGTAATCCTAGAAAGCAGCTTGTTTATATTTTTAACATATGTGCTTGAATAAAGTACTAACAGTATAACTTTTTTTAGGCTCTGTATAAATAAATTAGTGACATGCACTGATAAAGCTCCGAATTTATAATCTATATAAATAAAAAGGGAAAGCGACTAACTCAGTCATCAAGATATCTCCGGAATGTTTAGACCTACAGACTTGAAATTTGATGGGCATGTTTTTTTTATGGAGTAGAGATCTGCTTTCGCGAAATTCGACTTTCAAGGGACGTTGCGAGGACTTAAGGGGTGTTAAAGATAAATACTCTCGATTTTGAACTATTGGGTCTTCAAACTTGAAATTTGGTAGGCATTTTCTTTTCATGGATTAGAGATCCATCACAAAAGAGATTTTTTGAAAATAGACTCCTAAGAGGTTTTATAGGTGAATATTTCGTTTTTGAACTATTGGACCTACACACTTGAAATTTGATATATACTTTCAATTCATGGAGTACAGATCCGTACTGAAAGAGATTTTACAAAATTTAAGCTCCTGGGTGTTGCAAAGGGGACTCATACGGGAAGCGGGGATCTTTTGTGGCGTATTATTAAGAAAATCCTCGTTTTAGAACTATTAGAATTAAATTTGGAATTGGCAAGCACGTTTATTTTGTTGAGTAGAGATCCATTGAAAGTGGTTTTTGCGGAAATCAAGTTGGAGAGGAGGTTACGAGAGCGTAAAAGATCATTATCCTTCAATTTTAGAAATTATTATGAAGAAGTTATGTCCTCTTAAATCAAGAGGTTGAGAGTTATAAGAATATTTTTCAATACTATAAAATTCTTAATGCTAAGGTATCTCAATCATTTATATATACTGTACATGCGAAAAACATCGTAAGATACCCACAAAAGTGGTAGGGGGTAACGAGTAGTCCTAAATAAACCCAATTTTATTAAACTCACAGTCTCATTTTGAGAGTGAGAGAGATAAAAACTTAACGAACTCACACAGTTAGTGCACAAGTGGAGCACATCACAAGAGCTTTTTCTTCATACCTTACATTTGACACAAGGAAAAGTTTCTAAGCATTGGTTAGTCTAATAAACCGCTTAGCAATAAAACAAAACCTTTTACATTATTGATCAATGAATATTTTCATGCTACGTGTTTCTTCATATATTAGTTCAAAAGTCGGAATTCGTCATTATTATCAATTATTCAGAAACCAATTAATATTTCTTTTTAAAAAAGTATTGTTATCTACCTTTTAATGCTCATTCGTCTTTACTTTTTCAAGTAGTTCATTAAAACTTCACCACTGCCTATACAAAGTTCTCGGCAACCTGTATCTATTACATTTTAAAAAGATTTTCAATTTATAATCTCTAATTCGGGGCTTATCAGTGTTTGCATCATAATCTCTTATGAATCTTAAACAATTGTCGTAGTTTGTTTAAAAATTCTTAAACCTTCTTATTCATTCGTAAGGCTACTAAATCTTTCATATACTTCCCCTGAAATGCAACGTGGTAAAAATCTCCATTAAAGAAAATAAAAGGAACAAATAACCTTCTCCAGAGACATAAATTTTCGATGTTGAACATCCTAAGCAATTATTATTAACTCTTGTGGGTCTTGCTTTAAAGTATCCAAATCTTTTTATCTCTCAAGAACGAATAGAGGATACATGTATTCAAAGAAAAAGCCCTTGAAGAAGGACGGATTTCTTATCTAATATATGTTTTTAACTGAGACAGCAGTTACAAAACATTTTTGTGTTTTCCAATTGCTTCGTTGAGTAATAATATATTGATACGAGGGAAAGTAAAAAATTAAGGGAACTTTTGCAATCCCCCCCAAAGTTAAGCAACAGTGCTAATATGCAACGCTGAATGAAGAGTTGTTGGCGACACTTCTATACAACGTGTCATTCGTCGTCCTCGTAATCTTTTGAGTAGCCGAACGTTCAACATGACAGCTCCATTGTCGATCTGTACCAAGGAAGGCAGTGATTCGCTTTTTTTTTTTTTTTTTTTTT
Organism: Trichonephila clavipes; assembly: GCA_019973935.1. Taxonomy (NCBI): domain Eukaryota; kingdom Metazoa; phylum Arthropoda; class Arachnida; order Araneae; family Nephilidae; genus Trichonephila; species Trichonephila clavipes. Next base: position 181,599 of record BMAU01018950.1, on the reverse strand, counting down.
TTTTGTGGAACATGTGAAACCTGCCTTGGATACTAGCCATCCTGGATACTCCATCACTTTTCCCTCAACGACTTGCAGATTACCCTTATGGTTGACTCCGAAGGACTGCCCGATCTGTCGTGGTCACATAAATAATTTCTTTCCTTTTTGATGCGCTCTATCCATTCATAGATCTTGCTTCGTTACAAACAGCTGTCGCCATAATGCGCTCGCACGTGACGAATAATTTCCGCAATTTCCACACCTTCCAGAAACAAAAAGCGAATCACTCACTCATCACAACACCTCTGGAAATATTAGACCCAGGTACTTGAAATTTCATATGCATAATTCTTTTGTTGAGAAGAGATCCACTAAAATGGTATTTTGAATTTGTTTAAAAAAAATGAGGAAAGAGCATGGGATTAGAAAATATAGTTATTATATTTCACTTTAGAAATTCAAATCTTGTACTTTTTAAGTCCAGAGGTAAGGGCTATAAGTATGTGTTTCAATACAATCGAAAACTTAATACTGGGATAGCGTTTTAAATACAATGTTTAGTTGTACAGATCATGAAGTACTTGTAAAGCGGGTGGGTATCAGTTAGTCATTTATACTTTAGATAAATATTTGCTAATGAAATATTTTTATAGTTATTATTTCTTTCTAGATACGCAAATTCCCCTGTATATTGGAAAATATTTATAGCAAAGTAAAAACTTCTACTAATTGTTCCATGGAAAGCGTGAAATATATCCTAATCCTTTGTAAAATTGTACATTAATAGGTTTTGTTACTTACACAAAATCGCGAAAATAAGTATAAAGGTATTGTGTTTCCACTTTAGATTTCACACAAGGATGTTTTTGGTACACTTGTAGGATAGATAAAATCGAGACGGATTCCTATCCACAGACATCTGAACTTGTAAAGAAGTCAAAAAAGAAAATATTTAGTTTTCCCTTTTATTTTTTAGATTTGAAAGCAGTTTATAAATACATACAGACTTATTTCCTATTTCAAATATCTGTTTTTACAAAGAATTCCTTGTTCTTTTTATCTTTGAACTGCAGGCTGAAATATTCATTTTCTGGATTTATGAATGAATTTACGCAACAATGAACACAACATCCGTATTATAATTCTTTATTTTATGTTTAACAGAAGACTTTCCCTGCGAAACACTAAATAAACCCTTCACAACCTACATCACAAAAGAGGTTCAAGTCACAAATCTCCCGTTGCGGTGATAAAAGGGAAAATAATTTTCCCTACAGACGTAAATTTGCGACGTTGGACATCATAAATAAAAGTAATGGTCTTTGTGGCAGCTTTTAAAAGAGATTTTGCAGAGTCCATCTTTCTGTTGAAGGTGAAATCATCGATGAATAATGCATAAAGTCAGAAAGTGAGGTTTACGCCCACAAAAGAGCACAAAACTCTCTTTCACAGTAAGGATGTGTTACTTTTCTTTGTAAATTGAAATTATCATAAAAAAGAAGAAATCTTTCTCTTGTAATGTTTCTTTCACTTATTCCGAAAAGAATGTGTAACCTCCAGTCGATTCTGAAATGATTTCTCTATTGTTTTAAATTGAGAAAGAGAAATAAAATGAGCTTAATAATAATAATAAAAAATTAACCTTTTGAAGACAAGACTTTCATAATAAGGAAACGGTACATATATAAATTTTAGATCAAATACCGTGCCATTCATAGAATATGTTGAAATATTACATACATAAACATAATCCTCACATATACTAGTAGGGATTCAGAAGTTCCGGGACTGAGCCTATAACGCAGACAATTTTTGCAGTTGAGCGACTACAATAACATTTCTCCATTCTTCTCCTTTTCTAAAAAAACATTTGTTCCAAATCATGTGGTCAGTTGGGCACTACGGCATCTTATTTTGTAGACGCATGTATTTAATCGTCGGCGATTGAAATAAATTAACGTTTGTTGATATTAAATCGTGTGTTCGTTTGGGAGAAAATGCTATGGGAACTTACGAAATTTTAAAGCATGTTTAAGGCTGTGATACATTATTCGCGAACACAAGCTTTTGAGTGGCATTGAGGTTTCAGAGAAGGCAAAGAAAGTGTCAAAGACGGTAAATGCTCTGGATGTTCGCAGACTTCCCGCACCACTGAAAACATCGAAAAGGTTTCTGCGGTGGCATGTAAGAACTTGTCTGAAACAATAGTTGAGCAGAATCAGTCAGAATATCATAGGTCACATGTAAATGGATACTGATTAAGCATCTTAACATACATAGAGTGTGTAAACTTATCGTTATTCGCATGTTAAACGAAGACCAATTTGCAGATGAAGTTAAAAGTGCATTTTCAGGTTGAATGAAAAGTCCAAAGGAGTTGGCTAAAAATGAACTCCTAAAATGTTTCGATGACCCTTACAAGCCATGGCAAAACTGTATATTACTGAAGGGTCCTATTTCGGAAAAGGATGATTTTCAGCAGTTTAATTGGTAATGTTTTTTAAGTTATTCTCTCTCTCTCTCTCTCAGCGCGGGAATCATTAAATCCCACTACTTATGTACCTTAGATCTGGGGAGGCAAATGTTTTGGCTCGGAGGACTCCATTGTGGAAGCGTCGGATAGCGAAAAACCGCAACTTTTTAAAGTGCCTACATTCATTAGTTAACTTTGAATCTAGGAATCCATGAAAACAATAAATGAGCCATTTTCTTTGAAAGCGGTGTAAGTCCATTTTTGACGAAACGTTAGTAATATCGTTGAATGTAATCTGATATGAGTTTTTTTTTATCTATGATCAGTTCCTCAAAAATATCTTTCAAAATTTGCATCCTTATGTCAATATAAATTTATGCAGTTAATAAAATTACAAATATAATTATTTTGAGAAAGTGGTAAATATATTTCCATATAATATGAAATGGACTTACACCACTTTAAAGGAAAATAGCTCAGATATAAGTTAAATAAAGAATGACAATAGTTTTATTGAACTTATTTACTGTGCTAATTTCATATCTATAGTTGTAAGGACACTTATTTTTAGAATCCGTTTAAGGTATCCGACTACGTTCAGAACCGTGATTTAAAAAAAAACGCATAAATGGATAATTTTTATATTTAGTGTCCCTCAGATTAGAATGCATGCATAGAATTGTTTTAAGGTGATTTTGAGAAAAAAAAATTATTTAAATATAATATTTTAGCAAAAAATTAACTTAGAGTATTTTTTTCCAAATGTTCTCCTTTTGTGAAAAATGCTTCTATTATAATAATATTTTGCCTGTATATAGCTGAGATCTTTCTACAGAGGCTCAACTAGAGTTTTGAAAAAATTCAAATTATTTTCAGAGTTACCACCAACTGAAATAACTATTGGCGTTTTTTTCTTAAAATTTTTCCCCTCTGTTGGCATAAAATATGAATAAACCCAATTCTAAGTTATATATTTCAAAAATTCTAGTTGAGCCTCTGTAGAGAGGTCTGAGCTATATATAGGAAAAATATTATTATAATAGAATCAGTTTTCACAAAACGAGAACATTTGGAAAAAAGATTCTTCTAAGTTAATTTTTTGCCAAAATATTATATTTAAATAAATTATTTTTGTTAAAGTCTCTTTTAAACAATTTTATGCATATATTTTAATCTAAGTGACACTAAATATCATGAAAAGTATCCATTTATGCGCTTTGCAAAATCACGGTTCCGAACGTAGTCGGATCCCTTAATGAGATAAATGTACTTTTTTTATCCCCCTTTTCTACATTTTTTTTAAAATCAGGAGTAAGATTGATGCTAAAATTTTTACCAACTTGAATTTGTATTTGCTCTTGTTGATCTTCACTCAAGAAAAACATCTCTCCCAAATATATGTTGATCCAAATACAGAAAAACCTTTTTTGTGTGTCTATTTGGTTTTCTGACTGTCTTGGCGGGCAAAAAAAACTATATGCTTGCCTCAATTTGGCAAACCCTGTTTTAGATAGTTCTTGCACTTACTTTTCTATTGAATGTTCAGGAAGTAACATCATTTTACCCAATAAAAAACTTATTGGTATTTTCCATCAACAGCTTAACTTAAGTCACACTCTCATATATTTTGACAGGTGACACAGTAAAGCCTGTTTGAGAAAAATTTGAGAAAAAATATTTGCAGTAATTTTTGTTGGGTACCATATCAAATATGGAAAGTTAGTCGAAAGCAGCATTTGAGGCATATTTTACAATTTTACTGTCGGAAAGATAAAAGTGTTATTTCACAGCAAGGAAAAAATAATTCGATATGTATGGAGAAGCTTTACTGATAGAAAACCAGCGCCAAAACTGATCAGCAGAATTTCATTCCGTCGATTTTTAAGGTTGAATATGCACCACGGGAATCTAATGAAGGTTGAATAAAGGCATTGATTGATGTAAACCAGGAGTGGGCAAACTTTTCTAGGGTACGGGCTACTTCTTATTTTTTCACGGAGCTGTTGTCCACCCAATGTCAGTGGCGCACTCAAGGGTGGGGGAGGGGTCCACCGGTCTGGACCCTCCCTCATAACCATTTTTTTTTCCTATTCGTTATAATCCTATGTATATAATGCATAAATAATAATTAAGTATAAGTATTTTTTTATTAATGTTAATTATTTATTCAGTAGTTTATTTTTTGCTGTTTTTGTTTCCGACAATTGACAAAATCATAGAAATATGTTTGGCTGCGTATTGGGGTGTGGTAAGAGAATGGTAGACCTTCAACCCTTAACGCCCCCCTCTCCCTTGAAAAATTCTTGTGTGCGTCACTGCCCAATGCGTAGGGGTGGTGATGTAGGGAAAAGATTGTTATTACTTAATAATAAGTACGGAATATGTACTTACCTACAGAACTAAAATAAAAAAAACATCATTTTTAAAATCGTGTTTAACGCAAAAAGAAAGATACAAACTTAATAATAATAGTCCCAAACATAATTATATCAAATGATGCATTTATTATGAAACAATTCAAAATAGATTAAAAAATAAAACAGTTTTATCTTAAGTTAGTTTTTGTTGTTATAGTCAGTAGAGGAAACTTATAGTTTGCGTACTCTGTCAGCCAATCTTGAATTTTCCCTATATAATTACTAAGAGGTAAAATTTTCAGACGGTCCGCCGGTCGATCGCGATTGACTTAATGCCCATCCTGTATGTAAGCCAACGATTATCAGTCACTGTGTCGCAGCACTTTTGCGTGCTATCAAATTCTTGAAATGTATTTTATTTTTTTTTTAATAATTTATTATATTCTAAGAAAAATAAAATCCAGAACCGAATGAATCGACTGTTTAATAGAATAAAACTATTCAGAAAATTGTTATTCATCATTTGGCAACATTAGAGGAGAGAGAGAGTTATTCATTACTTCCCAAATTTATATACAGTCGAAGCCGCCCATCCGATATAGTGGTTAGTAATGCTGACTGCGGTACCGTAGGGCCTGGGTTCGAATCCCAAATAAAGCATGGGTGTTTTTAAATGTATCGTGCCATCGCTGCTTGGGAGTACTTAAAATGGTCGTCGAGCCTCAAGTCATCTCGTGAGGTTAGTGGAAGAAGAATACAGGTGGGGGTTGCCCTTGACCATCCCCAGGGTGTTCTCCTTCAGAATTGGGGTGGAACCGAGCTAAATCGCACTGTCACGTGGATGGTGCTCAAAGCTAAGGACAGGCGTAAAAATCTAGCCCTTGGCCATGATGAATTTCGTAGGCCTTGATCTGATGTTACTGCCGATCAGGTGGCATAAGTAACAACAACAACAGATACAGTCGACTCTCGATAGTTTGAAGTTGAAGGGGCCATTGAAAACTTCGAATTATCAAGAGGATAGGAAAGAACTCTCAAAATACACAAAGAGGAATTTTTTCTAACACTTCAATTTGAAACTATGTAATAAAACAACAATTGTACATACGTGTAAAATTATTTTAAAGTATTTTTAAACAAATACATATTATATACACACACTCACACAATATAAATATTAGACAGAAAAGTTGGAAGTTCTGCATTAAAAGAATGCATTTATGTATTAAATCAACTATTAAAAGAATACATAACTGTCCGTTTTTATGGCATTCAATCTATCTTTGTCTATCGATTTTTCTAGAATAAATAAAGCTTGCAAAACGTCCGTATCAACATGATTTTGACGGAAAAAAGTTGCGTAGTTTGAAAAAGTTGTCTCAATTCGTTGGATACCTTAAAAAAGATTTTTTTTTAGATTCAAAGATGAAAATATAATTTTGAATGTTCATACAATTAATATTGGTTTGTTATAGCCCCTAAAATGGTTCTTAGTTATTTAACCCATGACATTGATTAATCACGACAGAATAACTGCATACTCTAGAAATTAATCTTCAAACATTTTACAAGTTATGTGCCTACTTCGATACCATTTTAAGGTCAATTGCAAGAATTGGTTGACATTCCCCTAAAGTCATCCATGACATTGAGTTAACATGTAAATAAGCAGGCAAAAAAAATCCTAAACATTTGGGATGCTTAAAAACATGAAAAATTTGCCACACTATTTAGTATCATGCAGTAAACAGTACAAAAGAGGAGTTCTGCAAATACATAAAAGAATAGGGGACATTTCCAAAGTTGAGAAAAAATAAACATTAGTATGTTCTTCAGTTTAAGGTTGATTCTTAGTTGAAGGTAAAAACTTACAATTATATAAAATATTTATGTACTCAGGATCCAAATTATTGCACATAAATCATACTCTAAGTAAGCAAGTATTTCCATATATATATATATATACATATATATATATATATATATATATATATATATATATATATATATATATATATATATATATATATATATATATATATTATCAACATATTTCACTTGCTTGGTGGAGTTAGAGTTCATTGTTCCACTTTTTTTCCTATTTGTGAAAGTTTTTCACTTCTTTTTGACAGTAAAAACATCAAAACAATTTTAAAATAAATTAATTGATTGTTTATTAATGACGGCTGTTGGCAATGTACCTGGCACCTATGACGATACATGAGCTAAGGAGTACAAGGACTGAGCTACTACAAGTGACGACATCTGAGCTGGCAACCAACTTCCCCTGATGTAAATGCCGATGTCAGGACTTGGAGTATCGACAGGTTTAACGTACAGAAGTCTGTCTGCAAAGCGGGTTTTAAGTGTTGAACACAAATGAAGAAACACCCAATTGATTTAGCTAGCTTAACCACTCCGCTACCCGTAATGATCAAGGTAACAGACTCGTAGCCGGCATATCATGAGTTCAAGCCTAGTATCAATGAAAACCCGCCGAGCAGAGGGGGCCTATGTACATTAAATATGTCGTGGCTCAAACGTCATCTTGTTCATTTGGAAGTTTTTAGCTCAGATGCCGTCCTCATCACTTGACCATGGATCAAAATTACGAGACCTGTCGCCAAAAGCCCTCGACTTGATGAATAGATAGTGAGACGTAATAATCGTTTTCTAACTCCGCTAGCCTTGGTTACATTTTAAACCCAACAATTTTGAGCATAATAATGTAAGAGTAAGCATTAAAAATCTCAGCAGAATAAATTCAAAAATAAATAAATCCTTATTTATAGGAATGTTTACATCTTGCGAAAAAATCAATCGTCTTTGCGAAGGCCATTAATAAAAAGACTGAAATAAACTCACTCTTATGTATAACAGCAACCGCTAGTGAATAATGTATGGAGTCTAAAAACGACAAATTGTCTTTCAAGGTAGTCTAGACTGCTTTTATCGGTGTGGTTTTCGATTTCTTTCAAATAATAATAACCAGATAAGAGTTGCTGCGTTCGGTGTTTTTCCCTTCCAACGAAGAAAGTGCGGCTGTTGTATAATTCATAAAATGGCGGAATATAATATCTATGTGCCAAAACTTTTTTATGATTCAGAAGCTATGACAGATATTTTGGTCTTTTCAAAATGAATTGTCAGAGATATTATGATTGTTTAGGCTCTGAAATAACATTACTCCGAGAAAAGCTGCTTAGGAGTTATCGGTGACTGACCAGGTTATTTTCAGTTACATTATTGGGGCAGGTACCACAACACCTTACCAATAATCTCGCTCCTTTAACTTTCTTACCACTCCAGTATAAGTGACTGATCGGTGGCCTTTCAGCACAAATTCTTTGAAACAGTAATTAATTGCAGGAGTACCTTGGCCAGTCGTTGTGCAGCAGGTTTCCCACATGTTTAATTTCAAGGAACTTAAATGATCTTGAGTTTACTTCGACAGCGTGTGAGATCAGGGTATTGTTCATCGAGCACTCAATCATTTTGACAAGATATACATTATGGAATGCAAGTATTTTGTAACTGTAGAACTCTTGTTTCGTGAACTCGCTCCTCTCCCCTCCCCTTTCCTTAACTGGAAAGAAAATAACGTTGAATTTAAAAAAATACAGAAAGAAAAATTAAAATAAAAACGCTCCAAATTGAAATCAGGCTCACATGATAATGAGATTATACATAGACGGAAAGGGTAATCACGAATTCGATACCACGGGCCGTCAAGTGTGAATCGAGTGATCACGCAAATGAGATTGTAGTCCTGAACAGGTTAAGTTCTCTTAAAGTTCACATAAACTCATAACTATGAATAAAAAGAAATTAAGAACTTTTATATAAACTATGAATTTTAGTGTTATTGCCATTTTTTGCTGTTTGGAGTTATTTGTACATAAAAATGATCTGAAATCAAGTTTCCTGTTTTCAAACCATAAAATATTTTAACATTTTCTTTTCCACAGTCCTCCCCCTCGAAACCAAGATTTTGGGACTACCTCTTATTCTACTCGCAGGAGATGAGCACGAATTTACGTGTGAGACGAGAGGTTCTCGCCCACGCGCTCTCACTACTTGGTGGTTGGATGGACTCAAGATGACTTCGGGGGTGTCAGATGTTTCCAGAGAAGGAGGAAATGTGACTTTCAGCACTCTCCGCTTCACCCCTAAGCCAGAAGACAATGGAAAGAAGCTCGTCTGCAAATCCGCCAACCCAGTTCTTCCCAAGGCCACAATAGAGGATGAAAGAATACTCAGGGTCCATTGTAAGTACATGGATATTTTTATTTTGTTTCGTTTTTTCATTGAAAACTTTATTAATATATCTTTCTTTTAAATGCAGAGGGAAAAAATCAGTGAAATACGCAAATGAAATGACATTGTTATGCAAGCAATAACTGTCTTAAAATCTAGCCTTTAAAAATTGTCAAGAAGGGTCACTTAATTCCTTAATGCTCAAGACAAAACTTTCTTCTAAAAATTAGCACATTTAACCTTTATATTTGGTATTAATTAATTGGTACACACTTTTAAACTTTTGAAAGTTGGAATTCAATTATAAGGCCTTTGAAGGCTTGATATGCTGTCGTATGCATTGTATGTTTTTGTGTTTGTATACAGGTTTATTTCAGACTTTTAATGCTCTTCAGAATTTGTACGTTAACATCTACCAGTTGATTCATAAATAGTGTGACCAAATTTAGAGGATCATAAATTTTTATTGAATAAAGCTATTTACATGGAATTTTCAATGTGTTTTTTTCTAGCACAGTACACTTTTTGTAAGCGTTTCGGCTAAGCTAAAAGAGTTTTTCGATCATTTTTGTGGTATTTTTCCAACTCCCTCTTAAATTGCTTTTTGAAGCCCTTGATAGGCTCTTATTTATGTCTATTTAATTGTTTTTTAAGTATTTCCATAAAAAAAATCGCAAGGAACACAAACAGGGGATAAGGGGATAGTGTCAGTCCTTTGTCAGAAGGTAGAACATTTATTTTTTAATCTTTCAGCCATTTTATAGTTGAATTTGCAATATGAGTTAATGCAGAATCTTGGTGAAAAACAAAGTTTCCTTGAGGGTAAAGACGTTTACTTTTTTTGATCAAGTGTTTCAAAACTTTATTCTGATAGTATATAGCATAATTTTAAAGTTTGTTTCTACAAAAAATAGTTCTGTTAAGCCTTGAGAGGACATTTCCGTCCATACCATAACACCTGACGGCCAACTTGCATTTTTCAAAACAGCTGCATCTTTGCGACATTTTTTGCTTGAAATATATTTAGCCTTACCAGTTATCAATGACAGATAAAACAGTACTTCATCTGAAATTATCCATATTTTGTATCTACTTTTGCGTAATATTAAGTACAGAACGTCTTCTTCGTTTTTCAATGGTTTTAATAGACATTTGATGACAGATTGGAAAATTTACTTTTACAGATTGGAAATTTTTCAATTTTCTTTACCTGACGATTAATTGTCGATTGCTCTATCTATAGTTTCTTTACCATAGGTTTTTGAGGCAAAGGATTTTCTACAGCTATAATTATTTTCAACAATTTTTTTTTCTTTTTCATGAAGGACTTCCATTCGTTCACATTTTTTCCCTAGAGCTTTTGATTGCGAGCCAAATTTTATTTCTTTTGGAAGTTTAGATAGTAATACAATAGAAAAACGTTTTTTTATTTTTAAAAATGCTTTATTATTTACAGAATTTGAACATCCCTCTTTCAAATGCTATAAAATTTCGTTCCGGGATTGAGGATCTAATTTCACTATTGTAATTTACTCCCACTAATAAAAATGGTTAGATTAGTAATTTAAATGTTTCATTTTTCAAATAAAGCCAGTAGTAAAACGATAGACATACATCAGAAATAGTTATAAGCTTTTAAAATTGGTCACACTAGTTTTAGATCAACAGGTATGGGAAAAGTTTTAAAAAGTATAAGCAAAATTATATCTTAAAATGTAACTAGTGGAAATTGCATATATATACTAGAGGACCCGACAAACGTTGTCCTGTACACACATCTTAAATTCAAAATAAAAGATTTTTGAATATTCGATACTGCGATCGTAGCGCAGTCTGCCGGACCCAATGTAAAACATTCCAATATCAACAATTTATAAATAAAGAATTAATTAAATAAACATTTCTAAACCGAATTATAAATCTAAACCATTATCGAGTCCACTGGAACAGACAAAAACTTTCATCAAAATCGGTCCAGCCGTTTAGGAGGAGTTCAGTTACATACACACGCACAGAAGAATTACATATATAAAGTTTATTTGAAAAGTTATTAATTAAAAACGCTAAAAAGCGTAAATCGTCTGCATTTTCGTAAGAATAAATGGCCAAGAATAATGCCTCGTAAGAATAATGCCGGGTTTGGCCAGTTTGGCTGAAAAAACAATTTTCGACGCCAACTTACTTCTTTTTTCAATTCCTACTATTAGCTCACGATCTCTATACATATTTTATTTGTTTGTTTTTTTATTTACTTATCTTGGTGGAATTTTCAATCATTAATAAAATACATTTTAAAGCGCTCAATTGAAGCGAAATGTAATGCACATGATTATTTTGAATGATAATACAATAATTTAATTATAATTAATAAAAATTAATTGATTGTAACTAAATATTTAAAAAATTACAAATACAGCCACATTGGCGACTTATGTCAAAATTTGGAAAGGTTTTTTTCTCATATGTTAAATAAAGCATTTAGTTGAAAGGAAATTTTATTTTATAACAATAGCGTTGTTACAACAATGCAGGTGAAGGTTGAGTTGTATTTTCTTAATATTTTTAATTAATATATTCTTAACTAATTGCGATATCAGACCGAATTCTGAATCTAAACCATTCTGGAATTTACTTGAACCCACACAAAAAATTTCATCGATATCGGTCCTGCCGTTTAGGAGGAGTTTATTGACAAACACACGCACAGAAGATTTTTATATATAAAGATATATATATATATATATATATATATATATATATATATATATATATATATATATATATATATATAATAGCAGAGGGAGAGAAACATAAATGAATGTTTTATTTATGCCTTTTTTTAGCTTAGATCTTATATAAAATGACATTCCCATTAAATTTTGTTATACATCACTTTAACAAATCAACATTCTACGCATTGAGTCTATAAAGATTATCAGTATGGAATTTATTGAAATTAAACGTAGACACTAATCTGTTGTCTACCAGATAGCACTCCGCATAAATACTAAGCAAATTAATGCTAAGGTCCATAAAGTTGGACGGATAATTCATTATATTATGTCTCTTATCTCCACAGCGTTAATTATCACCTTTGCGTAACAACTATTAGCCAACGAAGATACCACATTTCACCCTAATATCACATCAACTTTCACTTCAAAATTAATGCGTTCAACAATTTGCTGCTTCATTCGGTTGGAAATTACGTGTTAATGATTACACTCATATAGTTAAGTCTAACTATATCTAATAAATTAAATGTTCGTAGCTAATGTGTATTAAATCCCAATATTAGATAAATTTCCGACCCGGTTTTGACTGTAGTAAGCCCTTTTCCACTGTGAAGTATATCACAGTAAATACTGCGCCACATATCATATTTGGTTGTGACTTTTAATAAATTTTAGTTGCATATTAGGATTTAAAAAGTTTATAATTGTTTTTTACTGAAGGAGAGAATTTTAAAATAAATTTACAAGGCAGAGCAAATGATGGACCCTATTTTAAAACCCTATTATCGCGCGAAACTTCTACACATACTACAATAAGTGGTACATGAATGTAAAGAGAAATGGTATATTTCTATTGGTATTTTCTTTGGTTACAAATGTTCGATGCGAGACTTTCTGGTTACACTGCATACATCAAATCTGTAACCCAGTTCCATACGTTTTGCATCATCACTCTATCAATGGTTTTTAATGGTGTACAAATGATTATTTGTCGTCATGTATGTTATTTTTTGGGTTGCAAATAATACGACTTGAAATTTAATTTTTTTTTCATTAAAATTGTCCATACAAATTTCTGGGTATTCCAAGTTCACAGGCGACAACTCTCGTAGACTTCCGTGAGCTTTGAACAAAACTCTGCCTTGCCCTCTCCATTGTTTCTTCCGAAACGCTAGACCGGCCTCTACTTTTCTTTTTGCACAAGCAATTTGTTTTCTTAAATTGATGAAACCATGGCAGAATTCTCTTCTTGATGGCGCTTCTTTTAAGTACCGATTTCTAAGTGCTCCCCACACCGAAATAATTGAAAATTCCATGAATTCGCAAAAATAGTTCTCTGTCATTGTCACATTGCTTAGATATCAATCACAGTGATCTAGAATGTGATTTTGACCAATGGTAGAAAAAGACTTGATATATTTCATTTTACATTAATCTATCACTTACTGTAATACATGGAGTAGTTTTAAAAATCTGATTTTCTTAAAATCGGGTCCATCATTTATAAATATCCTGTATTAAAAGCTTATGGTCTCCTTCTGGGTTCCATTAACGATAAATTTATCAAGAATTGCATGGTAAGCAGCATATTTATTATAATAGATCAACCTGAAAATTCTGTCCGTTTTTGTGAAACAAAATAAAAAATGTGAATTACACTTGAATAAACTGTATTGAATAACATAATTCCCAACATTATATATATATACATATATATATATATATATATATATATATATATATATATATATATATATATATATATATATATATAGTTTTATTTTTCAAGTATAATGATTTAATTTTAACTTTTTAATTTTTTTTTCTGAAATTTGAAAATTTTTCAATTAAATTACCAAGTTGCAATAGGGGGAAGGTTGGCGCCATCAAACTAGTTTAACCCCACTTATCGGTCCTAAGTCCGAGATTGCACTTGGATATTTTATAAATTTTTATTTTATTTTATAATTTTTTTAATTTTGTTTGAAAATGATGGAACATTATCTTTTATATTCGCCATTGATATTCTGAAGTGTTTTGTATTTTGGGATTCATATATTTCAATTTTTAAATTGATAATTGTGATTGTTTTTATATATTTAAATATATATATATATATATATATATATATATATATATATATATATATATATATATATATATACTTAGGACATCTTACAAGAGTGGCGTCAATTTGTATAGTGATTAACTCATAGGGTGATATTAAAAATAATTTCATAAATATGGACCCTTCTTACGTTAAATTTTAGCTTACTTCCTATGCAATGTCGCCACAGATGGCTCTCTCTTCCCTTGGTAATGAACCAGAATTTGGTTAAAACAGGGGTTGTTTAATTCTTGATTAGAATGGAGTCAGCATTTATAGATGCACTCCTTCTAGTTCAATATAAAGAGTGTTTTTTTTCCAGGTATAGAAGTTTAAGTTGGCATTACTTTCCAAGATGGCGACCGATTTAACAGCTGTCAAGTGATTTATTCTCAGTTTGGTTTGGCAATTCATCATGAATAGACTCACGCCTGAACAACGCTTTCAAGTTGTGCAATTTTATTTCGAAAATAATGGTCGATTTTCATAAGCGAATTTTGTTTAGCGATGAAGCGCACTTTTGGTTGAATGGCTACGTCAACAAACAAAACTGCCGCATTTGGAGTGAAGCTAATCCACAAGTGTATGTCAAAACACCGTTACATCCAGAAAAACTGACTGTTTGGTGCGCTTTATGGGCTGGTGGAATCATTCTTCAAAAATGATGAAGGCCACAACGTTACAGTCAATGGGGATCGGTATAGAGCCCTGATTACTAACTTTTTCATTCCTGAATTGAACAATCATGATGTCCAGGAGCTGTGGTTCCAACAAGACGGCGCAACATGTCACACAGCTCGTGCCACAATCGATTTATTGAAAGACACGTTTGGTGACCGCCTAATTTCACGTTTTGGACCTGTGAATTGTCCTCCAAGATCTTGTGATTTAACACCGCTAGACTATTTTCTGTGGGGCTATGCAAAGTCATTGGTCTATGCGGATAAGCCACAAACGCTTGACCATTTGGAAGACAACATTCGCCGTGTTATTGTCGATATACGGCCACAAATGTTGGAAAATGTCATCGAAAATTGGACGTCCAGTTTGGACTACATCCCAGCCAGCCGTGGCAGTCCTATGCCAGAAATCATATTTAAAATTTAATGTCACTGGATTATCTTTCGAATAAAAAAATTCATGTCAATCGAATAATACATCGTTGTTTTATTGCAATTTAAAGTTCTATACCTCTAAAAAAACACCCTTTAGTTTGGAAATAAATCATTAATTCAAAGCCCATCGGTGTTCTTTTAGTACTCAAAGACATTTTTCATCCCTATCAAAATTTGTTGATGACTACACCATTATTAAAAATATAATTATTATTCCACACTAAAAAAGTTACCAATTACATTATTGCTGCATCGAAACTTGTACAAATAAAAACTCCAAACGAAAATCTTCGACTCATCAACTTTTCCCTCTATTTCTATTAAAAAGAAGGGGAGAGTCCAGTCAAGATCAAGCATATGTGAGAAAAAATAATTTTAAGCATATTAATCCCTTTTGTGCTGATTAAAAGTTTCACGTGGCTCCCCAGTGCCACCATTTTTCACATAGCTGCGCGTATGCGGTGTAAAAGGGGGAAAAGAAAAGGCACAAATAAACAAATTTTTCTCTGTAATAAGTAAATTTTTCACAAACACTGTCAAAATCATTTTATTACATTTGAAACGCAAAGTCTTCTGAGTAGTTTTAATAGTAGCGAATGAATGAGTGAGTAAATATTAACGTCGCACTGTTCAGCTACACGAGGACTTTTGGCGACGTACCACGTAATTTTAAAACACGGTCAAGTGACGTTGACGATACCTGAGCTGGCACCCCCTCTCCTAACTACCACACCACACCGAGGACGTTTGAACTCTCGACAGATTTAAAGTGCATCGCTCAATCACACGGCGGGTCTTTAGTGTGGTACTGGGCTCGAAGTAGTGACAAGGCCAGCCACGATCCGATACCTTAACCACTCGGCTACCGCGAACACTTTTACTATTAGCAGCGCAAGGAAAAGAATCGTTTTTCGGAAGAAGGAATTTATACGTACGGGACACAAAACGTCTCGGTTGAGTGAGACGAATATATTAGGTGTACAACTTTGCTTCCGCCGTTTTGCAATAGATGGCTGTAGTGGTAAGTGGAAGTCGAAATAAATAGATCGTAGATGTCATACAGTAAGTTTAGGTATTTGTAAACATAACACCAACGAAATATTAGTCGATTTGTGTCTGCATCATAAAGTTATTCTCGACTAAACATGTCAGCTTACGAGCCAAATTCTCGTCATTTGCGGGAACTTTTAATTTTCTGCTTTAATAAGAAGAAATCTGTGTGTGAGGCTCATCGAATGCTCTCAAATACCTATGGTGAGGCCGCTATTAGTGAAAGAACGTGCCGAGAGTGGTTTCAATGCTTCATGAACGGATTTTCAAGATTTTGACGTCGAAGACCAGCATGGCATTTGGTGGGACCAGCTCGGCGTAGTGTATTATGAGTTGTTAAAACCGACTGAAAAAATCACAGGCGATCGTTATCGAACGCAATTTTTGAATCATAAATGTATAATCAGTTTGTTTGTTTTTACAATAAAACCTCGAATTTCGGAAAAAAACGGCGGAAGCAAATTTGTACACCTAATAAAAGACAAAAGTACTTAAGGAGCCAATCCGAAAGTTTTAAAAACTGTAGTTACGGTAAAAAATTACGAAGATCTAATTTTGTTGTTAACTGACTGGTTCTTGTGAATCCTAATACGTTATAATGCTATTATTTTCTTCCTATTTTTAATTTTTTTTTATAAAAGATATTATATATATGCATTAAAGCAGATGTGGGCAGACTGTTCAGGATACGGGCTACTTTTAATTTTTTCAAAGTTTTGCGGTCCCTTCTCCCCAGTAACGTAGTTCTGGTGAGGTAAGAAAAATGTCTACAATATTTATTATATCTTAATAAATACGGAGTATGTACTTACCTACATAACTAAAATAAAAAAAAACTCCCACTTTTAAAACCACGTTTAAATCAAAATGTAAGATACAAACATAATAATAATAACCACAAATATAAAGATATTAAATGCTGCATTTATTATCAAACAATTCAAAACTTATTAAAAAATAAAACATTTTCTTCTGAAGTTAATTCTCGTACTTAAGGTATCCGACTACGTTCGGAACCGTGATTTTAAAAAAGCGCATGAATAAATAATTTCCATGATATTTAGTGTCACTTAGATTAGAGTACATGTATAAAATTGTTTTAAGGACATTTTGACAAAAAAAATTATTTAAATACAATATTTCGGCAAAAAATTAACTTAGAATAACTTTTTTTCAAAATGTTCTCCTTTTGTGAAAAATGCTTCTATTATAATAATATTTTGCCTGTATATAGCTCACACCTCTTTACAGAGGCTCAACTATGATTTTTGAAAAATTCATATTATTTTCAGAGTTACAACCCATTGAAATAATTATCGGCGTTTTTTTTCTTAAAATTTCTCCCTCTGTTGACGTAAAACATGGATAAACCCACTTCTAAGTTATATATTTTAAAAATTCTACTTGAGCCTCTGTACAGAGGTCTGAGGTACATACAGGCAAAATATTATTGTAATAGAAGTACTTTTTCACAAACAATTTTATATACATTTTCTAATCTAAGTGACACTAAATATCATAAATAGTATCCATTTACATGCTTTTGCAAAATCACGATTCCGAACGTAGTCGGATACCTTAAGAGCCAGAAAAGGACTCAATGTTAGTCAATCTTGAGTACTTCGGTATATAGTTACTAATTGCTAATTTTCAGGTGGTCTCCCCAAAGTGTCTTAGCCATCCACCGGTCGATCGCGATCGTCTTAATGCTCACCCCCACATTAAAGTTTCAGTTTTAATGATCTGAAGAATAATTACACACTTTTATTCACTTACAACTTCTCTTCTCTCCCACATTAAGGCTGTACACGATAGTGAGAAACTTTCCTAAAAGTAACCCATTAGAAGCACATTATAAACATACTTTGGGATCAAATTCATCACAAAACAAGCCAAGGAGTATTATATTGATTTTCGATAAGTGTTTACACTCTTCATTTCCAACTACTTTCGTGGAAGCATTGCTGTGTTTATAAACCAAGTCACGTACTTGCGAAAGGTGTATTGATTCAGCAATTGGGTATTCATAGACACAGACTACTCAGCTCAAAAGAGGTGGGGAAATTTCTTAGATAAGATATAAGAAATGATTTCCAAGAAATGATTCAGGAGCATCGCATTAGTTTGTAGAAATAATGTGAGCTAGATAACTTATTACCGCTCTCTACTAAACTCAGTATTTGATATATTAATTGAATATTTTTCTGTTATAGTTCAAAATTTGCTAAAATCAGATGTTGTGTTTTGACTTGACGCAACAAAACAAGATTATAGACTATTTCTAAATGAAAACGATTATTACTACAGAATGCAAAGAGTTCATTTCAATTGAAGCCAGTTTTTCAATAAAATAAATGATTGAAGAAGTTACGTATTCCTATGCTTCCTTGTGCATTTTCTTTTTTCTGCGGCCGGTGGTAAGACTATGCTGCGATCATTTTTGTCCCAATATAACAAGAGCTTTTTTAACTCGAAAGTGGCCTGTTCAAATCACACTGTCCCCAAGGTCAGCATGAGTCATCATCCTCTCACCAACAGATTAAGACCGAAGTGAAGACCCAGAAATTGTGCACTAGATGGCTGAGTAACATAACGTTGCTTGTTGATTTAGCATTAAATTTGGAGATTAACTAAGATATTCCCAATAAATCACGGCTAGTGATTCAAATTACATCGGTGCACGACCCTTCACATTGCCCACAACGTCAATTGAAAAACGATCCAACCAAATTCAATTGCAATAATGGCTGAAAAAAACCTTTCTCTAAGTAACCTTTCTTCTCTAGGAAGGGGGTATGCAGCGATTCCATCTTCCGAAACAATAAAAGAAAAGAATAAAAGCACTTAAATACTTCCCCAAATAGATATTCCCTTTCATTACTGTCGTCTTTCTTTCTTATTTAGCTCTACCTAACTTTTTAATCACCACGGACCAGTCATGTTTGATAATTTCACCGTGGCCCATTGACAGAGAGCATAGATAATTCAATTCCTACTATTAGCTCACACTCTCTATTTATTTACTTACTTATTTATCTTCGTGGAATTTTCAATAGTTAATAAAATACATTTTAAAGCGCTCAATTTAGCTGAAATGTTATGTACATGAGAAAATACAGCAATTTAATTATAATTAACAAAAATTGACTAAAACTAATTATTCAAAGAATTACAAAGACAGCCACGTTGGCATAGTTTTTGACAACTTAGCGATCCTTTTGGCGACTTGTGTCAAAACATGAAAAGATTTTTTCTCACATTTTCAAGCGCTCGTTTGAGCTGCAATTTTCTATATTTTGTTTTGGGTAAAAATACGATAATTCAATAATAATTAATTAAAATTGATTGCCTGAAATTAGTTATTTAAAGAATTACAGATATAGCTACGTTGGTTTCATTTTTAGCGACTTGGGTCAAATGTTTTTCTTCTCACGTTTTAAAGCATTCAGTTGAACTGAAATTTTATATACATGATTGTTTTGGATGACAATACGAAACTTTATTGATAATGAATAAAAATTAATTACCACTTAATGTTGTGATTCCGTCATATGTACATACATATTTATATTGATTGTAACTATATAATAAAAAGTAGCTAAAATATATATAAAAATTTTCTTTGTTGATCTAAGTAGGAATTGACTTAATTTTTTTTGTATTACTTGTTTATATCTTAGATTGTTTTGATTTAATAATTTTAATTTAATTGTGTTTTAACATGTCTTTAGAATGAAATATATTTTTATAAAAAATTAATATAAAGTGATTTATATGGAAAGTTGCACAAACCCGAGAGAAGTACGCCGCAGTTAATAAAATGGAAATAATTTAGTCTTCCTTGGGCTGACCAATACCATCTGATCCTCAGGTTCGAGGACTGGTCAAGAACCACTTGGTCTAAATAATTCACGGAGTTACCGTTGACCAATAGGCCAGTGGTTAAATTAACAATCCTGTCAAAGTCAACAGTTATTCTTCAAAATTATACCTTCTTCGTATGCTGTCTTGAACGAGTAAACTCTGTTTATCAATTTTTCTAAGTTAATAGGCAGAAAGTCTTTATACTTCAAAGAATAATTACGGTTTGGTTGGAGACAAATGTCACATAATCATCATGCTTACGCGTACCGAATTTGAATTATAGTAAACCCATCAACAGAAAAGAATTGTAATGTCATTGACGACGAGTGAAACATATATGTGTCAATTTTTCACTTGCATCCAGCTGCCAAAAAATTAATATAATCGAAAAGGCTTGTAAACCTGTGAAAATTCACGTACTTTCATTTGGAAACAATATGAATCACATACACTTCTTACGCATGCTTACAAAGCCGATGAGTAGATCAAATTGTATCGTTAAGTCTATGTTGAAGTTTGTATCATAAAAGTACATATGCTGGCTAATATTGTCCTATATTTTCTATATTAACTGTAATTTGTGTGTATTTGTTTGAATTGAGCTCCTGAATAGAGGGAGAGAGAGAGAGCCTATCAAGAAAGTGTGTGGCGGTGTGATATCTATATGAACTAGTACCAACATAACGTGAAGACGATCGTCTTGGCGTGATCGGTAACGTACTCACTTTCGTTCGAAACGGAAGGTATCCAGAACGAACCTTCCTTCCTTCATTGGTGATCCTGGCCGTGACATGAAGACGCAATATTCGCGCATTGGAGTCGTGGTGTCATCTATCCACCGCAAAAGCAACCAAACAGTCAAACATTGTCGCAAAAAAGCCGTTACTTCTCAAAGTCGTCTCACACTAAAACGACGCAATTAAACCGTCACACAAATGACGCAATTCTCAAGCCGTCACGCACGAATGACGCAACTTCTTACATGTGTATCGTTCGTTCGCCTATTCACCGAAACACTGGCAGGGGAGTATGTGGCGGTGTGATATATATATGAATTAGTACAAACATCACGCGAAGTCGATCGTCTTGGCGTGATCGGTAACGTACTCGCATTCGTTCGTATCGAAAGGTACCCAGAACGAACCTTTCTTCCTTCAAACGTTTGAGACTCAGCACGCAGAAAAAAATATTTAAATCGGTTTTCCTCAATTATTTTGATGAGTATGAGAAAAAGTTATTATAAATAAAAATGTCTTTTTTTCTAACTTCAGATGCTACTAACTTTGCTAAACTATTCAAATTGTCTAAAATCTTAAGCGTATTTCATTAAAAGAAAAACATATTACTTTCAGGATTTCAAAGAGGTGGATAGACTAGAAATATTTTTCAACGATTGCTTAGGGGTAGAGTCGACGAATACATAGGCTGTGATGCCCTTTAAATCTGTTTAGGCTCATTTTGTTATAGGTTTGAATGTGGAGAGTAGGGTGTCTGTTCATGTGCTGACTTCGTCTTCTCACAGTGATTTAACGATTACAAAGCGAATTGGCTGCTATTAGCTGGTCAAATGTTGGGCAAGAATAGTCAGTTACAAATAATGTTTATCATGATGGTGATATATTTCATCATATTACATTGATTCACTCAAATCAATCAAGCTTGTTCAGTTGTAAATAAAATAAATTATCAATAAAAATGTACATAATACATAAATTATCTTTTATGGGATTTCTATTCAACTTTTTAAAAAAATTGAATTAATATTAAACATGTGTTTCAACTTAGGAATTAACTCCTATATATATTTATGTATATATATATATATATATATATATATATATATATATATATATATATATATATATATATATATATATGTATAAATTTAATGTTGTAGTTCTCAAAAAGCTACTAATTTACGGTACTTACGCATTAGCGTCACCGCAGCAAAATTTACGCCACGCAAATTAAACCATGATATCAAAACAGCAACGATTCTTGCTGTTTTATTTGAAGAAAAACAATTCTCGTATCGCGCAATTTTGGCTGCAGTGACTCTAATACGTAAGTACCAAATTTACTAAAAGAAAACTTAAAATAGAATATGAATAATAATTAGTTATGGTGCTTGAGTACTATACCGTCCATCAAATTCGCCAAACGAAATGATATAATCGATTTAAAAAAAAATATCGACAAATGATGTCATCATTATTATTACTGTGTTCAAACGTGCACTGAAACGGTTTCTACTATTGACAGTATATCGCAGCATTTGGGGATGCCTTTGATTTGACGAAATTTGTTCACGGTATAAGTATCTCAACTATAAATATTACAAGTAAGTTGAAATTCTGTAAATGATATTTCAGTTATTTTTGTTGATTAAGGCTACCATCTAACGGCCATTCTGAATTTGTGAATGCAATATTAATTTGACAGAATCTCTCTCAAAATTAGACTATTGTGTTGCTTTGAATGCAATAGAATGTATTCGAAAGGGCAAAGAGAAATTAAAAGGTATTCTTTCTGGAATAATATTTTCCTTCTGATATCTGAATTCCCTTCTGATACGTATTAAGAGATTCATTTGTCAGTTTTCAGATTTTTATGAAATATGTTTAAATTTCTCAGAGGAAAACTGTAATTCCAGATTATTATTTGTTGCTATTTCATGTTTTTCGTATTTTGGTATTTCTATATGTTAGTCTATGCATTAGTTCAAAATTACCGGTAGATTTCAGCCTTAATGTGCTGTTTTAATGATTGATGCTTCATAGTTTATAAACCTAATGAATCCTCATTTTCGTATCTTTTAGTTGCTCCGATTGTGAATATATCATTAGTTCCAAGTAGCAGCCAATCAGGAATCAGAGAAGGCAGTGACGTTTACCTGGAATGCAGTATATGGGCCAATCCTTGGATTTTTGAAATATCATGGCAATTTGAAGATCGCCCAATTGTGGATAATCTGTTGGCGGGAATTATCGTATCCAATCAGACGTTAATTATACAGAACGTGAAGAAAGATCATAGAGGTAGATATCGATGTCATGCTACTAACATAGTTGGTCATGGATACAGCAAGCGTCTCCATCTGTTGGTGCAATGTACGTATTGCTTTGTCGTAGCCACAATTTGTGTTTTTATTTTATTAACATATTTTCTTAATAACTTTAATTGCTAAATTTAGTTCCTTATACGTGTGAATTGAATTATAAAGACAGTATAAATATAGTTTATAATCCTAAACTTGTGTAAAATCTTTTTAAGTTAAGGAAAAAGTATTATATATTGATAAAATTTGATTTCATCGTTTATAGATATATACAGGTTGACGAGCACATTAATTATATAATAAAGTTGTATTTAAGGCAACAGGGTTTAAAAATTGAATTAAAGAATTGAACACTTGCGCATCAGAAAAATGGTTTTTCAAAAATATTTATTTTCATTTTAGAATACGCGACCAAATAAATTTGAAGACTACTAATCCAACCCGCATCAATAACGCTAAATGTAGATTTAATATTTAATTATGATGTAGTATCTCGCGCATATTCTTATAAGAAAAACTTGAACTTCCTCCGCAAACTTTTTCTCTCTTACGGTCTTTTTCATTAATAGAACAGCGACAACTGAAATAAAATACTCAATTGAAATTTCGATTGAATGTGCACCACAAAAACATTTTCATTCTTGGTCGAAATCATCAGCACTTTTATAACGCAATTTAAATTTGGTCATTTCTATACAATCACCATCAAGTTTCTTATTCTTTTGAAACTTATTCTCGAGAATTACAAGGAAGAGCGCCTCAAACGCAATCCAAACAATAAAAATATTGTTTTCATTTAATTTATTCGCATTCCAATTTACCAAGACGAAAGTCATTCAAATTTTAACAAACTTTCCAATCTTAAAAAGAATGTGTTTAATTTCAAATCCGCAGCAGCACAGTTTATAAATCCAAATGCATTTTTTAACAAAGTTATTTTCTTGAGTTTAAGGTTTATTTTAACTGCATAATCTCTATAACATTTCTAATTAATTTAAATGAACTTTATATCTTAAGAATCATGTTTCAAATCGATGGATCCGATCATCCGGTATAGTGGTTAGTGAAGCTGACACGGCTGTTTCATAGAGTGTGGGACCGAATCCCGGAGAAGCCTTGGATGTTTGTAAGATCAGGCAGAGGTTTATTTTGAAGGTTTTGGGGATCTAAATGTGCGTTCTTGGTGTATTTCGGAGTAGGGAATAAGAGTCCGAAATCAAATTTCAAAAATACATCTATTTTTTCATCTAAGGTGATAATGCCCGATCACCTTAATGCTCTGCCCTTTCAGGAACTTGCAGGTACAAGGGTGCCAAAAAAGGGTTACCAGGTGCGTATTGGGGCGAGGAACGATAATATGTTGTCGAACTTCATAAACCCGTATCTTTTCCGGATATATCCGGAGCTATTTCGAATTGCTTCACGTTCGAGTCCAGCATACAGATATCGAATTCCGCTAATGGTCGACTTGCAAACCCAGAAGCTCCAAAGATAGGCCCTTGGTGCGTCTAGTGATGGAGAACAATAATTTACACGGCAAAGGGGTGCTTTAAATAATCTTTGAGACGCAAGTCCTTACAAGTGGTTGGGGAAGGGGAAAGAGAGAGGGGATGCATCTTAACCCCCAGGGGTGTTCTTCCTCAAATTTGAGGTGAATCTGAGCCAACTGGTACTGTCACCTATATGTTGCCTTATATGTTGTCTTTTGTGGCCCTTTGTCACAAAAAAATTCATTAGCCTTGATCTGCCATCGCTCCAGCTTGTAATATTGGCAACAACACAAATCGATGGTAACAGAAATTACTTAAACTAATGTGCATTCCTTTTAAAACTAAACGAAAAATAAAGTTGCCTTATTTTCATTTTGATACATTGCAGCTTTAATTAATGGTAATCTAGCTATTTATGACTTACCTAACAATTTATCTGTTCTGACTGTTTCTAACATTTTACCTTAATATGTGCCTTTCATGCACTTTTATTAATTTCAATTCATTTTCCACCCCTCAGTCACCCCCGTATGCAAATCTCGGGAGCCTAAAACATACGGAATCTCCGTGTCAGAAACAGTGAATGCTACGTGCGAAGTGGAGGCTGATCCACAGGAGGTCTCCTACAGGTGGTCTCTCGACAGCCCTCTAGGAACAATGGTGCTGAGCAACTGGAGCAGTGCACCCCACCTGGGATCCCTGAACTACTCGCCTCTGACTGGCAACGGGTACGGTACCCTGCTGTGCTGGGGCAGAAACAGTGTGGGCACGCAGAAAGAGCCTTGCATCGTCAACATTGTGATGGCAGGTGAGAAAAGTAAAATATTTGAAAAATTGTTTTCCTTTCATGGTTTTGGTTAGATAGATTTAGGAGTTCTCTCGAAAATGCGTGCGCTGATTTATATCTGGTTACAGAACACACCCATTGATGACAAGGATATGAATAGTAAATTGAAACAAATTTAAGACTAAATGTTTCTTAGATAGTAGATGTTTATTAATTAAGAAATTGTAAATGTAATTAGCATCAGTTCTTGTACTTTATTCATATTCGTATCTAAACATATTCTGTAAAAAAAATTCTTGCACTCAATACGATTAAAATAAAATTGTAACTAAGAAAGATATATTTTGTAGAAATAAACCAATATAATTTTACTAGCCATGACACGCCCACTTCGATGAATATTTCAAGATGTTATATTACTAAATATTTTTTTAAGTTATTAGTATCGTCCAAGCATTAAGATTTTAATTAAAGGTTTTTTTAAAAAAAATTATTTTAGTTCTGGCTTCTTGATATAAAAAATAGGACTTGAAATTCTAAAACTTGAGTTCGTTTACTTTTTATACCCTCGCAATCTCTCTTGGCAGTCGATTTTCCTTAATACCTGTTTTTAGCTTATCTCTCCTCATCAAAAGAAACATCTTACAAAATTTTAAGTCTGTAGGCCAGATAAATAAAAAAGAAATATTTTTATATGTACCGTAGCACCCCCCTGCAACTGCTCTAGGCAGTTGATTTCCGGAATATCCGTTTTTAGCAGATTTCTAATCAAAACCTGCTTCCCTAATTTCAAGTCTGTGGGTCTAATAATTAAAAAAAATAAATACTTTTCTGATACGTCCCCCTATATATCCCCTTAGAAGCTGACTTCCGCAAAACCTGTTCTTGGGGGATCTATACTCAACAAAAAAGAAACGTGAATGCCGAATTTCAGGTTTTATTATCTAATAGTTTCAGAGATCTTGTGATGAGTGAGTAGTTTTTCTTCTACAGAAAAAAAGTTATTAATCTTTAATTTCGCACTATTTTTAATGAATTTGTTTAGTTTCACATCTTATTAATTATTTTCTTAAGAAAAAACAGAAATACGTCTAACATACTCTTCAAGTGAAATTTAGCATTTGGTTCTTCTATGATTACCTTTATAACTTTTAATTATCACTTCATATTCACATCCACAACATTCACATGTAGTAAGGGCATCAGTTTATATCTTTTCTTTGTGGCGACGGTCATGATCATGAACTCATTGCCGGGAAAAGTTGAGGGTTCTATCTGGCTTTGAAGACCGCAGTGTAGGGAAATCTGATCCGTGTTAAATCGATAGAGCTGAAAGTGAGCTTGGAGTCGTGGGGTAGTTTTGAGAGGAAGATGTGTGTGCCTCAATTGTGTTGAATTTGAGCTCATTGAAAAAGTTTTTATCCTTCTACCTCAGTGTTTCTCAAATTGTGGGGCGCCCTCTCCTTGGGGGCGTTAAAACTCTACAATAGGGGCGTGAGCATATTGAAAAGTCAAAAACAAAAGATTATTTAAAAACATTATTAAATTGCTGAAAGAAAGTAAAACAAAATACATTCTGACATGATAAAAAATAGAATACACATTTACACTGATATATTACACTAATAATATTATGAGTGCTTCACAATATATTTTGTAATTAATTTAACAACAGTAATTTCAGAACAAGTTTAGTAATTGTCAGTGACGTCATGGGATTGTGATATATAAAATTGTATTCAAAAAATAACCCTTATCTAGATAATTTGTACGTTTTATAATGAATCCCTTAACTGTCAATTAAAAGTTATGCGATTAGATTACCAATGCCAACCATTTTCCTCGTAGGCACGCGTATGTGATTTAATGAGGAAATTTAATGATTTAATGAGCAAAAATAATCTGAAATAAGTAAATCCTTCGCAAGCATTGTCAGGGTCCTCTTATTGTATTCCAAAACCTTCGGAATAATTTTATGGTTAGCAGTGCACAAAAAAAATCGTACTTTCGAAAGACGTATATATACGTCTGTGGAGAAATAAAGGCTTTGGCTTAGCGAGACGTTTATATACACGGCAGGGGGGGCTTAAGAGGTTAAAGTCGTATCGTAGTTTTAGCGTCAAAGTATAGTATTAATGAATTCAATACATTGTTATTGTATGAGGGGGGCGATTAAAATTATGGTTGAATAGTGGGTCGCGAATATATAAACTTTGAGAAGCACTGTACTACCTCCATTGTTATATTTATCTTTACACCCTGTGACAAACCTATACGGGACTTTATCACTAACCTTCTGAGTCGTCTCTTTTAGGGAAATTTATAATTCCCCTACCTATTTTCAATCAGCTCCAAAAAGAGGACAGGATTCCTTGTTATGCAGATTAGATAAAGTATTTAAGTCAAACGGAATAGTAAAGCAAAAAGCAGTAGGAGAGAGAGATTGAAGCAGGAAGGTATAACGGTGAAGTTAGATTTCTAGGTGGATAAATCTCAGGAAGAGCTGAGCTGCAGTGTGGTAAATATTGATTTATATTTAAAGTCTCGTTAAAGTTTTATATTAGGAGTGAGATTAAAGTTAAATGTTCAATAGGAACATTATTGAATATAAATCTGGGATCTCTTATCGCGGTAATCTCTGCGTGATCGATATTCTAATTGTTAATTAATTGGATCATTAAATATTTAAGTTTATTTAAAGGAAAGTCCCTTTTAAACCTCATAAAACTATTTAGATAATTTTGTTAATAAGTCTTTGATTCTATTTGGAAAAGGTAACCAAATAAAGAAAGTTATTTATAAAAATGGCTACTGGCTCTTATCTGACTACAAATTATTCTCGTTCTCAAAGTGAGATCCAAGGGGATCTTCACAACCCGTGCGAAGAACGTGTTACTTGATCGTATACTTATAATCGTAATGTAAGTATTAGTTACATACATGTATAATTAATCTTTGGAAAGAAAGTTACAAGGTCATGCATAGGTCTAATTAACTAAGTGGGGGGTATCAAATAATAGCAAATAATAAGAGAATTCACAAGATTAACCGTATATTCCATTTTCTAACATGCAAAAAGTAAGATCGAAATTTACAGGGGCGCGTTACGCGTCGAATATTAAAATGATAGCTTTCAAAATAAAGAGAAGATGGCCTTAAAAACAAACATGTTTTCTGCATGTATGTTAATACTGTTAACATAAAGAAATTTAGGCAAAAGGAGAGCAGGTTTTTAAGACCTTGGAGGATTAGTAACAACAACGTAAAGAAAATGATATATATTATGAACATTCATTATTGGATAACATGAAAAATTCGTCAAATTCATCTTCATGCACATGATCGAATTCTATTTCATCTTTTTTTTTCAACATCCTTATTACCTTTATCCATGAATATTTAATCATCTTTAGTTAGACCTAGATTGTTCTCTAGATCAGGGATTGGCAACATGGCACGCGGTATAATTCTCACAATAGCACTCCGCACTACTCTACAAATTTGTCAAATTTAAGTGGATAAAAGTTGACTTGCAATGGACCTCATTTGACAAGCATCTTCAGAATTCTGGACATTTACAGAATTACGAAAAAATCTAAAAGATAACTCTAAAGATGAAAGTAGTTATTTTATTATTCAATGCCATTGCTCTCCAGCAAAGGAGCAATGGAGCCTAGCTCATCCCTCTGCTCTTCCTAAGTCCCACCCTCGCGTGTAGTGCAAGGCCAAATCGTAGTATACCTGAACGAGGCCTAAGTCCTACACACGCGTGTAGTGAAAGTCCAAATTGCAGTATACCTGAACGAGGCTTAGCTTCTCCCAAATTGCAGTATACCTGAACGAGGCCTAAGTCCCACAACCGCGTGTAGTGTAAGCCCTAATTCCAGTATACGAATCTCTCCAGATTTAACCCTCTAAGTGGATACCTTCCTCCTGAAAAGTTATTCCGAAAGCGTTTTACTCTTACTTTGCTATTGCCTTCAAAAATGCAACAGACTTCAATTCTTTCTCCCTTTTAGAACTTGGAGGTCGAACGGGGACAATTTTATGACCTAGTTCGGTTAAACCTTTAAAAGGGGGAAAGGATTTCAGAAAAGAGTGCGGCTAATCCGCTTTTGTAAACGTTACTTGAAGGCAGAAAAATCCGTGCAGTCCATTTTCGAAGCATCTTTACACTGACGGAATTTTCCGTGCTATCCGGTTAGAGGGTTTGTTTGAAAAGAAAGAATTCCAAGTACTCTGTTTTCCGCGTTTGGTTCAATGCTAAGTAAAAACACTTTGCTGGAAAGAAAAAAAAATTCGAGCCCGCAAAAAGAAATTGTTTAACATTTAAATGTGTAGAATTGTATAAGATTGAAAGTCTTAAATTGTACACCTGATTTTGTGATATGATAGTAGAGAGTTGTAAGGACTAGGTTCGTATTAAAATTTGTACTTACCGTAAAATCCGGCGTATAACACGCACTTTTAACACAAAAAATAAGATCGAAATTTAAGGGGGCACGTTATACGCTGGGTATAAAAATGAGAGCTTTAAAAATAAAAAAAATCCGATGAGCATAGAAAAAAATTAAGACTTCTACATTGATCGGAATACTGTTTATTTAAAATAACATTTCTAATGAACTTAAAGTGTTGTAGTTCTAGCAGTACATTATTTTTTTTTCCTATTCTGGAGATATATCTCAAATAAATAACTTCAATACATAACGAATTTACACACGTATACTTCAGGTTCCTTCCTAAAAAAGGGGGTGCGCATTATACGCCGGATTTTACGGTAACTATAATGAAGGGAAGTACTTATCTTTTATGTTGACTGTTTCTTTATTATTTTAATAAATATGTTTAAAAATGCAAAATATATGTATAATTTTAACTTGTAATTTTTGTTGAAAATATAGTTATATTTTATGCTGTTTATTTTTATGTCAATAAATATCTTTAAATAAGATGAAATCAATATATAATAAAACTGTAAACCTTTATTATTTACTTCTATTCCCAAACTGTGCGAATCGAATTTGTTAAAAAATGTCCTGTGTGGATTGGTTTGGCACGCAGCAGCTAAAAGGTTGGCGACTCCTGTTCGTCATACACTATATATTTAAAAGACTTTTAAATTGACAGGTTTAATTTCATTCTAAGATCCACTCATTTCATTTATTATCCACTTGTACACGATTTCTTAACTGGCATGCCACATTTGGCTTCATTTTGTAAATGTTTTTTCACCTTATAACATACCCTAACCTCTTGACATCTCTATTTTTTTTGTTCATTAGGGTTTCAGTTCTAAAAGTACACCGTTGCTCAAAATCTTAGTACAATATTTCAAACCAATGATTTCAAAAGATGTGTGACAAATCTATACGGAACTTTATCACTAACCTTCTGAGTCGTCCTTTTTAGGGAAATTTAATTCCCTACCTATTTCCAATCAACTCCAAAAAGCGGACAGGATTCCTTGTTATATGCAGATTAGATAAAGTATTTAAGTCAAACGGAATAGTAAAGTTAGAGCAGTAGGAGATTGAGATTGAAGCAGAAAGTTATAGTGAAGTTAAATTGAAGATTTCTTGTTGGAAGATTTAATCTCAGATAAAAAAGTTGAGCTGAGCTGAATTGCAGTGTGGTAAATATTAGTCTTATTATTGCGAATGAAATTAAAATTAAATGTTCAATAAGAACATAGAATATAATTCTGGGATCTCTTATCGTGGTAATCTCTGCGTGATCGTTATTTAATTGTTAATTAATTGGATCATTAATTAAGTTAATTTAAAGGATATTACCTTTAAAACCTCATAATACTAGTTAGATATATTTGTTAAAAAGTCTTTGATTCTATTTGGATAAGATAACCAAATAAAGAAAGTTGTTTATAAAAATGGCTACTGGTTCTTACATGACTCCTATTTATTCTCGTTCTCAAAGTGAGGTCCAAGGAGACCTTCACAGATGCACATGCATATTCCAGGTTTCTTCGTACGATATATGGCGAATATACCTAAAAATGCAGTTTGACAATATATATGTTTGATATACGCCGGTGAGCATAATGCGCCGGAATATACGGTCATTATTATTGTTCACTTGCCTCAATTCTATTTAATACATTTTCATATGGTTTATATGCAAATCTTTACTCTCGCACGTCAAAAAAATTGCAGCAATTTTTTAAAAAAGGTTGAACTGCGAGTTCTTATGTTTGACTGCCTTTTCAGTAGGTTTTGCTTCTAAAAGAGCTGTAATATTGATATGCTTCTATGTGTGTTGACACCCATTTCAGTGCTCGCAGCCTTTGATATCATAACGGTTACAAATATCTCAATTTTACCGATTTCCGTTTGTATCCATTTCAACGGCCGACACAAAATTCTACCAAAATAAAAGCGTGTATCCATTATCTGAATAAACCTTCTTCATCTCAAACAGTGATATTTTTAACATTAAAGCGAGCCTAATTAAAACCTTATCTACTTATTCATCGAGCAACAGATGTGAAACCTTTTAAAATATCTCTCTGCATAAGAGTAATTCAGTTATTAAAGTGATAAACGCGAATATTTTCAGTAATTATATCTAAATCCAGAACTCACATTTGCTTTCTACAACAACGCTGCATTATTTAAGTGATATGAGTCCTCAAGTAATTTTGACACAATTTAAAGACTTTTATTCAGAAAAGAAAATGCTGGCGAATACATGCATGTATCTATTATGAATCATTCTCTAGTAGTTTGATAGCCGATATTGGGTCTTAAAACTTAATGCTGAATCGATGAAGAACTGGATGAAAATGACGAACAACAGTTCTCCCCTCCCCCTTCCGAAATCGGAAACAATGTATCCTTTACCGATGAATAAGATGTTGGAAATACCAAATATTTACCATTTTTATAGGATGTTGGAAATACTCTTTGAAGGCCTATTCTATTGATTTCAAAGCTTTCAACCCCGGTAAGTCTGTTGGTATGAATGAAACAGGGTGCTGATTTAAATTTATTGTTTAACAGAAGTTCTACGTTTGCTTTATGGAATTGAATGTCCTATTAAAGATTTGTTTATTAAAAATTTTGGTACTTATATATTACCAAAACAATCATCAACTTTCAAGGTAACTCGCCAAGTTGGCAACCCTGTTTTCGCATATGTCGCATACGCTGAATTGGCAATCATGTGCTTCATTTCATATAATGTCGCCAATAGGTTGCGATATTACGTAAGTACCAAAATTTAAATATGGAAAATGGCCATTCGCGATTTTCTAGAGGTTGTGAGGTGTATAATACATCACCATTCAATATAAAGTAAAGTGCTTACGTACTATCGCAACCTGTTGGCGACATTATATGAAACGAAGCACCCGGTTGCCAATTCAGTGCGTACGGCATATAGGAAATCAGAGTCGCCAACTTGACGAGTTATTAATAGAGAAGGCGATTGTTGTGATAATACTTAAGGTTCTTAAATAAGAGAGTCGTTTAAAAATATTTTAGAGACCTCTTCTAAAGAGAAGTCATTAAATGAAACCAAAACATTTTGAGAAAAACACAGTACCCTTTTAGATTAAACCTAAAGTACCTAAAATTCTTAACTTTAAAAGTTACATCTCAATATTTTTCAAAAAGGTATTTAATTTATCGGTATATATCTTGCATGCAATTCTTTACAGAAAAAGAAAGGAGATATTCTATTCACGGATTCAAATTTAATGTAACTAAAGCAATGATGATTGCAGTTCATTATACTACACAAATATTTGAATAGGAAACGAATTTCGTTGCCAAAAAGGAAAAACAATATACAAAAATTCATATAACACTCTAAGCTCTTGAAAATCGTGCAAAAAAGTCATTCACAAAGTCGAACTCGTTTCTTGAAATCGGTTAAAGCAGATTGAATCGTATATAAAATGGATTTCCTTGCACCGTTATTTAAATATTTATTCTTTACAACACAGCGTAGTGTTATCTGTTTGAATGTTCTAAAAGTTTCTTATCCATAAGAACTCATTCTGAATAGCAACTACCGATTACGAGTTTGTGTTTCCCATTAACATTTTTTTTATTAGTTTCTTAAATGAGAGAGTCGTTTAAAAATATTTTAGAGACCTCTTCTAAAGAGAAGTCATTAAGTAAAACTGAAATATTTTGAGAAAAACGCAGTATACTTTTAGATTAAAATTACTCACGACATCGTTCGAAAAAAAAGAGCTGATACGTTCTTACATTATAAAGTGAATTGATCAATTCCATTTTTATGGCGGAATTGGCGCTTATGGTAATTTGTTTTCTGTATCTAAACATATCGGTTTCACTATCCCCTAAAATGTAATTTCCTTCCGTCGTGAAAAGAGTGGAAAACTTTCTGTGGGAAGAAATTAATCATATTCATAAAGTATTCTGTGGAAAAAAGTTCCTTAGGACGTGATAAGAATTTAAACGAATGAGCACAGGGGTGAAAAGCAGATAAAAAAGAAAGCAATAGCCCGGAAATGGAATTCGAAGTTTGAAGGGGGGATTTTTGGCGGATGTTTTCATATACCCTCCCCTTTCTTCAATAACATCTGGCTGTTACTTGTTCATTAATTGCATTCATGACTCTTATTGGCTTAAAAAGAAATAAATGAAGCGATTCTTCTGCGAACTTGTCTAAGTATGGAATAGTTCTAACTTCTAAGAGTTTAATTTTTCTTTGCTGTCCCTTTTCGTAAAATACGTTTTGATGTTCAAGTATAAAAAAAAGTAATCAGATTTCAAAATCAAAATAAAATGTACTAATTGATTGCTGAATACTGAGTTTAGTGCATATCTGCATTTATCGCCAACTTCGTGAATTGTTGTAGTCATGTAAAGGAAGTTCTATACAGTAAAGCGAACTATTGGCGCTATTTGGCATGGATTCTTTTTTTTTATACTCTTCGTCACCAAAGGTAGAGAGTAAACTGGAATTTTACATACAAATACAGTCGAACCTGTTTTTGTTTTATAAAAAAAATACCATCGACAGTACTTTTTTATGCGATTTTATTTTTGTGCGATATTTTTTTAAGCGGTGTATGACTTTCAATGGTTTTGGCACTACTGTATTGTTTTCTATTTACTAGTGGCGTAATGGAGAATGTTAGGAACCCTTCCCCCTGAAAGTCAGATTTCGCCTTTAATATTTTATAAATTGGGTAAATATGTATGTAGCGTAATTCAGGCCTTCGTCACCTAGAGTCCTGCCCCCTTGTGATGCGGGGTGTACGTTGCGCCACTGAAATGTAGACCTTCAAGACGCTCTGTTCATTTGTTATAAACAGTCTTCCGACAGCGCGCATTCAGTTGCTTTCTCTCAACTCTGCAGCAGTCCGCGTTTGATTGAAGACGGAACTTTCAATCACAGTGACATTATCAATAATTTGATAAATTATGAAGACAGGACAAGAAACCAGATTCTTTGAGAGCGAATAAAAATATACAGGGATACAGCTTTCCAACAAATTGGAAAAGCATTTTCTTAAAATAGATACCAGTCAAGAAAGGAGTATAAAATTCCAAAAAGGGCTTCAATCACGTATAGCTGGTTATCGTAACATTTACAAGCAACTGATCACCCGTCCTTCGTCACAAAAACTTATCTCTTACTTTATGTTGCCAAAAAAATAAATCAATTGAAACTGCACCTTCAAGTAACAAAAGCGATTTCGATGCAGGACTTTGGATTACGATGAGTACCGATGAATTATGTATGTTCATTTTAAAGACTTATCCGTATATACAATGAGAAACTATATGTTTTTAAAATGTCGCCATGTGTAATATTTAATTATTTATTTTGTTATGGAAGTATTCTTACATAAATTTCGTAAATACTTAGCATATTTTATAAATGTGACTTTTTTATGTGGTCCCTATTCACCGCATAAAAAAAATTTGTAGTATTTCCACGAATTAGTTTGTTATATGTAAACATTTCTGAAATTTTTGAATATTTTTTGTGCGATTTTTTATGCGGTCCCTATCTACCGCACAAAAACATGTTCAACTTTATAGTGGGCTAAATTCATGTGACGTCAAAATCCTACGATAACTATAATCACGTGTTTTCAGCCAATCAGTTCATAAATTCATGCGATCTCAAATTTATGGAACAAATGCTAGAATCAATAGTTAAGAACAATCGTTTTTTAAGGATCCGATTGAAAAATGTATTACGAAAGTCTCTCTCGGAGCTCAAGATACTTCAAACAAGCCCAAACTAGCTTTTTTGTCTACAAATATTATTTCCCTTTCTTAAACAAGGATCAATAGTTGCAGTTGCAATTTCAGGGTACTTACGCATTACCCCGTCACCCTACTTAACCAAGCCATAAAATATCGCTAATTCAAATATTTCTAAATGTTGTCATCGTTATTATTACAGTGTTCAATTGTGCAAGAAAACGGTAGCCTCTTTGGCTGTATTTAATGACTTTTTTGACTTGTCGAAATAAGTCGACGGTATAATACTTAAATATGTTGCTGTTGTTTCAAATCCCCTTGGAGCAGGAAAGCCTACACCAAGTCCATTTGACCTTTCCGCATAAGAATGTCTTAAACGAGGTTTAGATCTCCAAACATTTGTCCCCGGGAAATTCCCTAAATAATAATCTGATACCAAGTTTGTATGTCTTGTTAAATTTTATTCTATTGTTTATTGAAATTATTTTTCAACGTGTTAAAATTCCTTCAACCCATGTTGATTTCCCTTCTTGAATTGGTTTGATTTCTTTTTCTATGTACAAAATCCTGTCGCGAAACTCTCCAATCATTCATTACAAACTGTTCTACACCACTTATCATTAAACAGGCAGCATGGGACGCTTCAAACACCCCTCATTTAGTTCCAAAACCTTTATCTCTTCTCCCTGGAACAATCTAAAGGGGATTTGGAAGTTTCCCGATCGCATCGTCAATTGGCGATGGATCATTAATTTCGCCATCATTAAACTCTTCCTTCAAAACCGTGAGCAATTTTCGCCAAGTGGTTTGTAATGCTGCTCTTTCCAAATGACATCGCATTGCACTTTGACGAGCAATTAGACACGACACTCGGTGAAGGAGGAGGAGGATTAGGAGCTCTTGTACCTAAATTCATAAATGGGTAATGTTTTTTTTTGTCAATCATATCAAAGAATTGCCAGTGTGTTATTTTATTTCTTTTATTTTTTTAAAAGGTGCTCAATTATTAAAGAAGATATTTTTCGTTTTATTTAAAAAGGCTGAGTTTATGGCAAATTCAATCAAAGAGAAAAAAAAAACATTATTACGAAGTTTGGCAATGTGTTTGAAATTTTCGCTTCACATTTGACTGAGTTCACATGTAGTTTGGATTGTGAGCACTTAACACATTTATACTTCTAAAGTAACTCAATAAAAAAATTGGTAAATTTATTACCCTTGCATATGAGACAGAGAGGAAGCAACTACATTTAAAATATATGAAGAACATGTTAATACCTGAGCTTTTTCAATTCCTACTATTAGCTCACTGTCTCTCTATATATTTTTTTATATATTTATCTTGCTCAAATTTTCAATAGTTAATAAAATAATTTCTATTCATCCATTCAAAGTATATAGGAATTGACTGATTTTTTTTCTTTTTATATTACTTGTTTATATTAATGCAAGATCTCAACAAATATATATATTAATTTGTTCATCAAGACATGTGCACGCAAAAACGTTATGCCACATATTTTCCCTAAGAAATTAATGAATAACCCTTTTAAGTGAGAAGACGCGTTATTCAGAATTCCGAATAAATGTTAAGACATCTTTGGATGCTCATGCCAATGTAAAGTTGCTGGTCTTCATAACAAAAAATAAGTTTATTCTTGTGGGTGCGGACGGGTGAGAGACAGAGAAAATAATGACCCTCTCTGAGAGATGTTTATATTAATACTTGTACATTGTAGTGTACATTGTGGCTTTTAATTGATTAATACAGTAATACTGCGACTTATGCGGTGTTCAAATCTCATCAGTTCGTCTTTTGTTTAAGAAAAAAAAGTAAAATTGGTGAAATTGATAATGTGATTGAAGAAGTTGTCGATTTTGCAATTCAAATAAATTTAGAAGTTGATAATGGTATTCAAGAACTGCTAGATTCCCCCAATAAGGAACCTACAGTTGAGCTCATAGAAATGAACAAACAAAGAACAAGACATAGAAGAACTTGAGTATTTAGAAACCCCCAGTTCAATAACAGATCGAATGACGATTGGGAATTTAACAGAATGCCTATTTAATTGGAAAAGGGTTACATATTTTTAATAAATACAGACTCCAACGAATACAAAAATGTATTAGCTTGTTACGAGGAAATTTTGCGGTACTAAAAAAACTCTGAGCTGGAAGATTACTTTGTTAGATTTTATGAAACATTCTACATCAAAATAACTTCGGTTTTCAATTTACTATTTGTGTTATATCTAAGATTTTAACAAAATTTTTTTCTAATCTATTATTTCCTTTCGACTCCAGTCCCAAATAAAAGTAATTTATGTTTTTTTTATGTGCGAAAACATACCCCAACTTACCCCTCAGTCCCGCCTATCACGTAAGTTCAGAGTATTACTGGACTCTTCTTATACTAAGTGTGACATTGAAAGATATTATATTTTTATCTAAAATTATTACCATTATATATTGGTTGAAACTACACGAAAAGTAGCAGAAAATGCTAGCAACAAAAATTTTAATCCAGTAAATGCAATTATGAAATGCGTGGAAGCAAAGAAATGTTTGAATCTATCATAAAAGTTTCTTATCTTTTGAAACCTTACTCGCAATTTTTTTTACAAATATTTACTCCTAAGAGAAATACCAGTACTTTCAACGACCGCTATTACCTCTCTTTTCTCCCCCCCCCCCGCCTTTTGTTTTGCTCTAACAAAGAGAAAGTAATTAATCATGTAGGAAAATTAACATACATTTTTCTTTGTTCGGAATTTTCTCCAGGAGGGTGCGAAAACACGATAAGTACTTGTTTTTAATTGCATGTTATTAACGAAAAAAAAAGACATATATTCTAGTTTATCTAATATAAAACTAATTTTTAAGTATCCGTACGTTTTAACTATGAATTTTGAGTTATTTTTTTTATACATTGCCACTATTTATGCAAAAAATTCCTATAATCTCTCTTCTCCTTTCGTTTTAATTCACAATCCAAATTTTAAGGATTTTATAGGATGTGTGAGCAATTTTCTTTCCTTTTAAGTTGTCCGACAACGTTTGGGAACCGTGATTTTAAAAAAGCGCATAAATGGATACCTTTCATGATATTTAGTGTCACTTAGATTAGAATACATGTATATAAAATTGATTTAAGGACATTTTGACAAAAACAAATATTTAAATACAATATTTCGCCAAAAAATTAACTTAGAATAACCTTTTTTCAAAATCTCCTTTTGTGACAAATGCTTCTATTATAATAATATTTTGCCTGCATATAGATGAGACTTCTGTACAGAGGCTCAACTACGATTTTTGAAAATTCACATTATTTTCAGAGTTACAACGATTTGAAATAAATATCAGCGTTTTTTACTTAAAATGTCTCTTCTCTTTTGTGGTAAAACATGGATAAATCCACTTCTAAGTTATATTTTTCAAACATTCTAGTTCAGCCTCTGTACAGAGGTCTGCAGGCTATATCTGTCGACAAACGTCCTCCCGCAAAATATTATTATAATCAGATGGTTCATTTTCCGTCGCCAAAGGAAAATATTTTTTTTTTTGTAAAATGAGTCATTCTATGTTCATTTGTTGTCAAAATATTGTAATTAAATAATTTTTTATTGTAATACTATTCTTAAAACATTTTTCTATTCATTTTCTAATCTAAGTGACACTATATATCATAAATATTATCCATCTATACGCTTCTGCAAAATCACGGTTCCGAACGTAGTCGGATACCTTAATAATCCATTTGAGTAAATATACTATGTACAGTGGTGACAAAATGTCCGTAACGAATACTTATTTTATTAGTTTTTGTGTCTGACTTATTTTTTCGCTGTGAAATTATCGAATTATTTTAAGTGGTGCTATTGTTACTAGCGTATTTTTTATGTTGATTTTAAATCTGATCGTAGGATTTTTATAAAATGCTACTTTTAATCGATATTTGGAGAGAAACATGATAAAAACAAGCACAAGTCCACTGCAATATTAAGTATTTATTTTTTCAATCAATGAAGTAACACATTCGTCCAGTCAGTTAAAAAGCATTAAGGAGGAAAGTTTGAAAGCAGATGTGTAGCACGTATGCAGTAAAAAAGTGATAAAATCATGTTGGTTGATTGGCTGGTGTCTTGCCATGAACAATAATTAAATAAGACAGCATAGGCAATCGGGATGAAGTTTATTTATATATAAGTTATCGTGCTAGTTGTTGCTTATGTGCTTCAATTTAGCCAAAATGGTTGGACAAGAGAAAAGATGCTCTGTGTTCCGTGCTGTGACAGTGTTTGCAGAGAGAACTTTCTAATGCCGTACATCTGAATTTTCATTCCTCTAAAATGTCTTCTTCTAAGCCTTGTTAGTGTGGTTTCCAAGCTTCTACTTGTGTTGATTTCAGGAATTTGGTGTTTCTCTCTCAGCTTGATTTTTCTATCGTTAAGTCTTGATTTTGCTGCTAAGTTTATGTCGCTTACGGTGACGAACGTTGAAATGGTGGTATTACTGTTAAGTTGCCTTGCTTCCTTGTCATGCAAAATTATGCTAGAAGACAAACAAAGAATTTTGTAACTATGCAAAAGGGACTTAGTTCATTTTTGTAAAAGTACAATACAATTCAAAAAAGACCCATCAGAAGTATAGTTGAAGTAATCTATAATATAAGACATATCTTGTAAGGTATTAGATTAAATCATAAGAAAAGTTTTGTAATCTGCGATGATAAGGGGATGATAACATTCAGGAAATGGGTTCCTCTTTCGTTTAATGGGGAATCAAAATCACAAACCGTTGTCATTTCCTCTGTCTAGACACCTAAATGACATTCTTCACTGAACAGGGTACTCGTAATTGTTGATACATATTATTGTACGAAAGGTTTGTTCTAAAATGTTAGTAACATTGTAACTGATACTCAATATCTGAGATTAAAAGTTTTTTGATATTTTTTTATTTTGAAGAAGACCTTAAATTTGTAATTAGTTTTTAAAATATCTACTATATTAAAGTGAACATAGAAACACAATATATTTACATTTGATTGAAGACTAAATAAATCTGTTGTGGGCAAAAACTATAACACTGCTGGGATCTGTTTGAGTTATCCTTACAAAAACTACTATTCCTCAAGAATTCATTTCAGGTCTGAAACTGTATTTCGGTATTTCCAAAATATACTTCAAAAGTCTTAATTGGGAAACTTATTCCACTCTTTTTTTTTAAAAAAAAATATTTTATTTTAGATTTTAAACTACGATCTGAATATAATATATTAAAAAAAGTTCATTATAAAAATTTGAGTTTCATCCACTTTGCAATTTAAAAATCAAGGGGGTACCCAGTTTGTTTTTTATGGTTCAAAACAATTGTGATCTAATCAAAAATGAATTTTTGCTTATGATCTGTAAAAGTCATATCGCCCAATATTTGCACTCAATGACCTCTAGTCTTAAAAATGGTATGTATATGAGAATAATCCATACCGAAATCTAATGTAAATATAAACTTTCAATCAATTGTCTATATTCTGCCTTCAACATTAAACCACAGCAGTTGCTTAACTTTTTGAAAGACCATGAAAAATCACAATAAGTGATTAAAATGCTATTTCTTGGGTAACTATAGCAATTGCATTGGAAAAGATAGTTTCTCTCCAACACCATAATAATTGGATAATTGTTGGAGACAAGTGTCATTTTTTCTATTTTTTTAAGTTTAAATTTCAATGAATAAGGTGGCCATATTTAAGGGATCCCGTCACATGTTAACATACATGGCAACGAAATGGCATATAAAATTGAAAAGGAGGGTAGAGAGAGCAGCCATCTTATCCCATCTTTCATTGCCCTGAAATTTCTAGAATTACATTCAAGAGAAAAAGAAGGAAATTAACCGAAGTGTAGAAAGAGCATCTCTCCCATTATTAGTGCATGGTGAGTAAAACGCCGGGATGGACTCTTTATTTTTCTTTGCGATAGAGCCGCGCTCAAATTGCTATTTCGGGTATTGAAGCCGATTGTACTGTCTAAAAAGCGAACAACTGCAACAAAAGTGACTACAGAGCTCACAATCTTAGCATCTGAACTCTCCAGTGTCACTGATTGAAGGCAACTTCATAAACAGAACATTTATGGCACAGCAGCAATACCCTAGCCGCTTGTCCAAGATGTTAATGTCAAACATCGTCTACAGTGATGTCACACTCACAAAACCTGATCTCTGGATAAGTGGTAGGAAGTAATATGGTCTGACGAATCGCCTTTCGTATTGTTTCCCACAACAGAACGAGTGCATGTTTGGAGGACACATGCAGAAACGTATGATCGTAATTATCTCCTTCCAATTGCTAAGCATGGAGGTAGATCTGTAATATTGGCACCCGTGTCGTGAATTTCTGCTGGGCCAATTACTACCCTGAAAGGAAGGATCTCTGGGGAGAAGTACAGATAAATTTTAGCTGACCGGGTCCATCCTATGATACAAACTTCGCATCCTCCCAACGAAAGAATTTTCCAGGGTGATAATACACCTATCCATGCAGCGGGACTTGTGCAATCATGGTTCAATAAACCCGAGGATAAAGTTAAACATTTGCCTTAGCCTGCACAGTCACCCGACTTCAGTAAAATTGAACCGTTATGGTCTATTTAGAAGTATTCAATACGGAATCGATATCGTCCACCGTCATCTTTCCTAGAACTTTCATGATATCTCCATGAAGAATGGTACAATAATCCTCTAAACACTATTCAATGCTTGTATGAATCGATTCCTCGGCGAATCAAAGTCCTATTTCATACCAGAGGAGGTCATACACAAAGGGTATCAAACTCTCAAAGGCTAACTTGGGTCAAGCAAACCATGTTTAACTTTAGGTGGGCCGCAAAAAGAATCAATATTCATAGAAACGTAAGTTTATTTCAAATAATACGTTATAGATAACAAAAGAACAATAAAAATTTAATGTTTACATCCTGACACTTGACATCTCTTCTCTGCTACTATATTTCCTATTTCGTGAGAAATTTTGATATTTTATTACATATTGTGTGCCGATATAGTGAATGGTCACAGAAATGTTCGTTGTGGGCCACGAGTTTGACACCCCTGTCTTACAACCATACTAATAACGGATTCTTTATGTATCTAAGGAGTTTCCAGTATTTTGATAAAACCACCGGTACACTTGAAAATCAAAAGTTTTAAATGAAATCGTAAGCAGTTTCAATATATTATTTTCATTTTCGAGGTAATAGTTAACAATGAAGGCTCTAAATCCTTCTTATAGATCTGTAAATAACCATACTATTTTAGGATTACAAGGACGTGACATGTTTTTCTATTTTAAAATATTACTCCAGCGCTGAGCAAAGAACTTAAACAAACTATATCTCCTTCAAAAAAAATTGTTTATATTAGCTGTGTGTGTAGTGGTTAAATTTTATTACAAATTTATATTTCTTAAGCAGAAATCAGAATATTTTTACTAGTGATGCCTGTGATTGGATACTAACTTTATTATACTTCGTTATTTTAACTATTTTACGACCTTATGATTAGATTTTCTTGCTTCATCAAAAATGAGGTCAGATGGCTACATTAAGCGCCATATTTCTTTTATGGCTGAAAAATTCTAGACGGATTTAATTCAGTTTGGAATCTTCATCATTTTTGTAGGATGGAAAAATTATAATCCGTTGAAAGGGTCTCAAAAGCCTTAATTACATAATGGACTTAATAATATGGGTTTTTACACGAACCTTTTTATCTTTAATGATGTATGCTTCTCTTCTCATTTTTACTTGTAACTAAATAACTTTTAACTAATATATTTTGGTATTCATTAAGGACTTGTTTTGATAATATTCACACAAGTTAAGTCGATTTTCTTTCATTTTTCTTCCCTCCGGAAAATTCTAAATGACATTGGTATTAAATACATTTAGAAAGATATGAAAGCGAAACATTTGTCTGGAGTCTGGAACCTAACCGATTTCGTTTTTTTTATCATTTTTTAAAAATAAGTATTAAATGATATGTCAATTTTTAATAAATATTCTATTCTATTCACCTAAATGGGGTCGGTAGTAGGTATTTCAAACGAAAATAATGATTTTTTTAAAAATACGTGGACTTGGTTCAAATATTAA
Source organism: Trichonephila clavipes (assembly GCA_019973935.1). Classification (NCBI taxonomy): domain Eukaryota; kingdom Metazoa; phylum Arthropoda; class Arachnida; order Araneae; family Nephilidae; genus Trichonephila; species Trichonephila clavipes. The sequence continues at coordinate 137,951 of BMAU01018950.1, read as the reverse complement.
CCAATGAATTCCTTCCCCTCTAAACTGCTTCTTGAGTACCAAGGTGTTTATCAAAGCCTATAACTGTTTAGTTTTTATACACAGGAGAAGGTATCAAAGATATCTTACTTTCCTTTATTTTCTGAACCACAAAGATGTGTGAGTGAATGAGTGAGTGCATGTTTATGAAAGTCGCATTACAAAACAAAATGATGGCTTTTGGTGACGGATCTAGTAATTTTGTACCACGGTCAAATAACGAGGGTCACACCTGAGCTGGCACCTAACTCTCCTAACTTATAAACCACGTCAACGTAAGGACTTTGAGCCATGACAGATGTAACGAGCATCAGTCTCTTTACACTCTGGGCCTTCAGTTCCATCAAAGCTCGAACTCATGACACTAAGGCCAAGAGTTCCTGACCATGACCACTAGGCTACTGCAGCCGAACCACAATGATACTCACTACTCAGCAGGTAAACAGCAGATTCTTTCCATCGTCCGATGACATATGCTATGGTAGTGTCATTAAAATACCAAAAAAGGTATTATACAGCATAAAAAGTCTCATCCTTAAAAATAGTTTCTATTCAAAACCAGTCGTCTTTTTAATTTTAATGTAAAAGCAAATGTTAAGGTATCCAAACACGCCAAAATAATCAATGTTCGATTTGAATACAGTTTTTTTTCTTTTTTTTAATTAATTGAATAGAGCAATTTTTCGGCTTAACAAAACGCATATTATTTTTTGTCTCTACATTACATAGAAGTCCAAGTTACAATGAATTACATAAAATTTGAAAATTTGCAAGTGGGTGTTTGAACTATCAGAAATGGGCATTTAAATTGTGAAAAATCCGGGAGGGTGATTCTGATAACTCAAAATATTATAGATGTACTTCTATGAAGCTTTTTAAACCTGATATTTATATTATTTTTTAGGAAATGTAACAAAATAATTCTTAATGTATGAATGTTTTTTGAATAGTGGGCTGATATTGGAATAAAAGCTTCCAATTATGCCACATAATATTAATTCAATCAGCCCTAACATAACTTATAGTTTATTAAAACGTAACAGTTTTTGTACATTCGCTAGATAAGTGTATGTAGTTTATTTTAGTACAGTTTTTGTTAACATATATAAATTTATTACTGTCTCCTCTAACTGCGCTCTTTAAAGGTTTTTTTTATTAAAAAAATTACTAAAATTTCAGTTATAATTGTGTATTTTTGTAAAATCTGAATACATTGTTTTAAATATTGTGGTTTGTATATATTAATACATATTGTTATTAATGCCTAAAAAAGTATTTAAATGTTTCAGTATAATATTTTTTGGAAAAAAATACTCTGAACATGTTCGGATACCTTAAACAAAGCATTCGTTATCACCTTAACATAAATCCTAAAAAGTTTTCAGAAATAACAATATAAAAATAACGCTATTAATATTGTATAAATAAAATATCACCGACAACTTCTGCGAGATACAACAAACGAGCTGTGTAATAAGGAGAAAGAAACCAATTTCCATTTTTCCCCTAACCAACAATCATTTGATACCTATACATACATCCATCGTATATTTACTTTCGTTGATAAAACATCTGTCTAAGTATAAAAGCAATTCATCTGACGCGCAGACGATATAAAAAGAAATCAAGATCCCGAAATGAGTAATTTATCGCCACTCATTTCTTGTTATTACAGAAAGAATAATGCTCTGAACAAATATAATAGTTGCTTACCTACCCAACTATTACTTTCAGATACGCCTATCCATTTCGTTTTCCGAATGTGGGGTTCCTTACCTTAATTTCCTTATCAAAATTTCCTTTCCTTCCAACAATACTTGAAAAAAGATTCGTTCATGCATTTCTTTATTTATTTTGGAAGCGATTGAATGAATACATTGAAAATGAAATACGATGCCATTATGTTTTTGTATAATAGGATTTAGATTTTTATTTTAATCATCAACTAATTTATTAGTATTTATCTCCTACACAAAAAATAGGAATACTGAACTGTTAGAATAAGGAAAGTGAAATTCAGGGAAACGTCGATCATGATTTTTAAGTTGCTGTAGTTAAGAATTCATTTCAAACAAGTGTCTTAATAGGCTTAGTGTATTTGTTTTGCGTATAAAAGACAATTCGTTTTGATTAAAATAATTCGATAAAAATCAACACATTAGTTACCTTTTAATTGTTCTTTAAATCACAAAACTTCAAGAAAAAACAGGATTTTTAGCCTCATATGTTACGATGAGAAACATTTTTCCAAATGGTGGATATTTGATTAAATAATAAATAGTGTTTATTGAAACACGCTCTCTCGCTAAATTTGTTGACAAGGGCAATAAAGTTACCTATTTAGTAACCCTGGTCATATCTTTTGTGCTTGCCGAAATAAGTTCAATAAGTTTTTAAATTCATACTGGGAAGTGAACTTAGCGCTTAAAACTATTTTCCCACAAGAAGAGTATCACTGCAGGGAAAACAACATATTTGGCGTTTTTCAATATTAACATTGCATGTCGAAGCTACATGTTCTTATTTATATTTTTCATCAGGAAACTAGAACAGATCTCGAAAACTCAAAACATTAAGCGATTATATCTCACTTTTCTAAGAGATTATTTTCAGAAACACCAAAGCATTTAAAAAATTTCGATTTGATTTATGAGGAAGATTTATACCTAAGATAAAGCATGGCCTCCAAAAGTCGCGTGTGTCTGTTCTTGAGTCTATAAGTAAAATTAGTTTTTTACTTGAAACAAGACCGATAAGATTTAGTTAGAAAAATATACCCGATGCCCCAAAACTGAGCATCAAGCAGGCACGGCGGTAAAAGGGTGAGGGGATCACATCTGTTCTGGAAAATACAAAAAAAAACTCTCCATCACTTATGACTAGGGTACCTTTAAAAAATTTGGAAAATAAATACCCTCCATCAAATCATTAGGTACGAGTAATGTGACCTCAAATTTCACAATTTTAGAGTGATTTTTTCCTTAATGGAAATCTTACATACCCGTTCTATCAATCGCAGTCACAAATCGAGTGAAAATACTGGGTTGTTAAAAATAAAGTAGTTCAACTCGATTTGAAAAAATGTCGCTTAACTTTTATACTCCAATAAAATAAAAATATTGGCAAATAATTTCAATAGATGACCCATTCAACATTGTCTATTTTAGAAACAAATCTAATGTTGGATACATTTTATACATCCGCATACTATTATGAAAATATTTTGTCGGCAGTAAATTGCTTTGTTACTATTACTTCATTTATGTGTGAAACTAATACTTGTCCATTATGTAACAAAAGTCAGTACTTGTTCTCTAATTTTTATGGGAATGATAAAAGTTTCAAAAAATCATTTTCATGTTGCTTCTAATAGATAACACTAGGCAACAAAAAACAACTTTTTTTTCTGTTTCCTAGTTTTAAATAGCCTATTCATACTAGTTTTGGATTGAAAAAAACGAATATGTAAAAGAAATTTATTAATTAGCTCTTGTTTTTAAGATATATAACAGCCCATATATCAATTTATTGGTAAATTTGAAGAACATAACATTACTAATAAATGCAATACAATAAGTCAAGTTTCAAGATACTGTGTTCATATCTGAAGTCAGCAGTATATTTTAGTTTTTTTTCGTGAACATTTCCTTTAGGATTGCCTCTTGTATGTCTAAGCCCAAGTATCCCTTATAGCTGTCCAGCAGTAGTCTGCAAGCATTGATTAATCCCAACGACTCTGATATCTAGGTTTCAATGTTGTGATATCTTGATGAAACATTTCATTGTGTTTATGGCTTACAGCTCTACAGCTCATTGGGAAAAATCAAGATAGAAATAGGAAAAATGGATCTTTTTAGAGACATATTGCATCCTAAGTCATGGAACTTTTGTAGAAGGTCTTTCAACAACAGTTGATAGTTCTCATTTTTTTTTTTTTTTTTTTGCTGCATAGAAATCCTCCTACCACTTTTAAAAACTTCCCAAGCTACTTTATCTTTACCCTCCAGAATTTTATCAAAAGTAGGATCCTTCATGATTTCGCGTATTTGAGGGCCTACGAAGATTTCTTCCTTATATATATATATAATCTTTGCATCATTCAATCTTGGGAATTTTGATCTAAAGTATTAGAAATCCTCTCCATCCTTGTTAATGGATTTCACAAAATTCTTCATTAATTCCAGCTTAATGTGCAAAGGATGGAAGCAGAATGCCATTTGGAATTTAAGATCATTTGGGACATTTCTCTCACTGGATTTTAGATATTTGGACGGCCATTTGTCTTGTATATAGAGCGATTTTCGATCTCTACTGTCCCACAAACACAGAAAACAGCAGTACTTGGAATAGACTATGTAACTCCATTCCCATGAGTAAACAAATGACTTTCAAGTCACCTCATATCTGACATTTATGATCCTCATATTTTATTAACTCTAGAAGTAATTTCACATTTGCATTAGTTTCCTTCATGTGAATGGAATGTCCGTTGGGAATAGAAATAAAAAGTTTTCCGTTGTGTGTAGTAATACTGCTTTGAAACTAAACATGTAAGATACAGCCTCTAGTTATTTAGATCATAACTTATATTCATGAAATTCATCAAGTCGTTGACATCATTACATGAAACCACATTGTCTTTCTTCTCAAAGAAAGGCAGAAAATTCTTTTCACGAGTCCTGTACTCTGGTAGGAATAGATCCCAGAGTTGCAGTCTGGATTACAGAAGCTCTGCCATCTGTTTTGGCAAGTCAGGCTCTCTTACTAGGTCACTTAATTCTGCTTGATGTAGTCTTTGGGGAATCGTTAATAGAATCATGCACTATTGTATGCTCTTTGTTCTACTGACGCTCTAGGTTACGCTCAAAACACACATGCAGAGGTGGAGCTGTTACACGCCTTTCGCAGAAGTTAAAAATAGATCCTGAGGCAAGTGTTTCCATCTACCAGCTTAAATGAACATTGCAAAGTCCATACATAGAAAGTAAGGATGAGTGAAAATACAGCTATTTATGAGTAAGGAGGATTTCTGATTCTTGAAAATAAGAACTACTTGAAGTTATGGTGATTTTCGTGTTTAGTGGGTTCAAATACTTCATTGTAAACTATTTTTGTGCCCGAAACATTTCTGGTGTTGCCTAATGTAATTAGACACATAATTAAAATAATTTTTATTAAGCTAAAATTTAACTGATTAATGCGTTACACGAACGTATTTTCCAATCAGAAATTTGGGCCCTGGTGGCCTAGTGATTATGGTCACGGATTCGTGGTAGGTGAGTCGTGATTTCAAGCCTAGTGCTTTTGATTACCTGTCGTGTAGGGGGAAGGTTGATACACGTTAAATTTATCAAGGCTCAATGACCTTTTGGTTGAGAATTACAGGCCGACTCGTTTTATATCTAGTTGCTTGAGCGGGTTTGAATCTGTGTGTCATTGCAACACGTTAAATCTAGTAGGATTTGGTCTTCATAAAGGCATGATTTTATGTTTAAAGCAGCATTTCTCAAAATGAGGGTTGCACTCCCCCAGGGGGTGTGATAACCCTACGAGGGGGCAGCGAGAGTATTTAAAAGACGAAAACAAAAGATTATTTAAAAGAGTTGTTAATTTACTGAAAGTATTCAAGCAAAATACATTATGACGTGATAAAATATAAATACACATTTGCACTAATATAATATTCTTATAAATAAATCAGTATTGCCCAATGTATTTGATAACTAACTTAACAATTCTAAGTTAAGAACAAATTTTATAACTACCACTGGTTCGTGGACATTTAATATATAAAAAGTTATATACTAAGGTTAACATGTATCTTGATAATTTGTACAGTTTATAATTAATCCCTTATCAAATGATTACAAGTTACGCGATTCACTTCCTAATGCTACCGTTTTCCCCGTTAGCGTGCGTATGTGGTGTATTAACGGGGGTAAGGAATAAATAAATAAGCAAAACCTCTGAGGTAAGTAAATCCATCTCAAACAATGTTGCGGTCCTTTTTTTCAATTCCAAAAGCATCGAAATAATTTTATTGATAGCACTGCACGGAAAAGATCATACTTCGAAAAGACATATATATACGTCCAGGGCACTCCATACACTAGCTGAGCGAGACGCTTGTATACGCAGGGGGCACTTAAGAGTTTAAAGTCGTATTGTAGATTTAGCGCCAAAGTATAATATTACTGAATTAAATATATTGATATTGTATGGGGGGGGACGATGCAAATTATGATTGAGAATTGGGTCTTAAATATTAAAAATTTGGGAAACTCTAGTTTAGAGTTTGGTTTGAAAGCTCAAGTGTCATCTTTTCATCACTTTATCGTAGTTCAAAATTACAAGGTCCGTCACCAATAGCCTTCTTTTTGTATTTATATTGCAACATTAAGGTGCACTCACTCTGAATAGAATTCCAAAAAGCTCATCTTAGGTAAAGATTCTAATGATCAAGATTAAATTCTTTCCAAAACATACTTCACATGAAATGAACGTTACCAAGCCGGTGCCAGTTAACAAAAGAAAACTCCTGAAACGAGATTATTCCTTTCTATATATCCATTATCATTTGCCACTACCCTTTGCGCCCACTCACAATCCTCGTCTGAGACACACGTTGCTTTCAGAAGCAAACAGGGATCACTCATTAAGTAAAACAAAAGGAACTGAGCAGTCGAGCATTTTCTGCAATTGATAGGAAAGGGGATTGTTATATAAGATGGTTCGAGAAGGGGTTGCGACGGGGTGTGAATGCTGAGGAAGTAAAATTGTTTTAAACATCCTGGATTTGATGGAAAGTATGGGTAATGCATTGTGTGTGTTTCGCTTATAAAAATAATAAAACTTGAGAAGGTAAATAAAATTGTTTGACAAAGTTATTATAGAATGTACTTAATCCGATAATAAACCCAGCTAAGTGAAATAATAAACATACCTGTTTAGGTTTTGCAAAAACCCAATAAAATTTGGAAACGCATTTTTCAGATTTTCAACAATCGGAAAAGTGGCTGATTGATTTTTATTCGAATTTTTAAATCTATGTATATAAGAGAGTACACCAACTCCCTCACTCCCCTACTCACCATGAAATCTTCGGAACAAACAGTTCTACCGAATTTAAATTTGGTAAACATGTTTTTTTTATTGGGTAAAGATCCTCTAGGGACAGGTTTTGCTATTGTCTATTCTCTAGGGGATTATAGGGGCGTTATAGATAAAAATTTCAGATTTTGAACTCTTAAACCCCAACAAATTTAAAATTTGCTAAACAGGCTGATTTCGTGGAGTATTGATTCGCTAAGAACCTGTATATTGGAAATCAACTTCCGAGAGATGCTGTTAAAGATGCAGGTAGAGCTTTAGAGAAAAAAAATTCCCGTTTTTAATCTATTTGACCCGCAGGCTTGAAATTTGACAAGCACGTTTGTTTTGTTGAGTAAAGATAAGCTAAAAATAGGTTTTGAGGAAATTAACTACGAAAACGGAAAGTTAAATGAGCATAAAAGATATAAACAACTCATTTTAAATCAAGAAACGAGTGGTATAAGAGTGATTTTCCAATATAATCGGAAGCTTAAGGGTAGGATTGATATATCAATAGTTTATACATTTAAAGAGTACATATATAATATTTACAGGGTAGGCAGACAATATATTTCAAGCGAAAGGTATAATCTCTTAAAGCGGTATAAGGTATAATCTCTTAGTTTGGATTCTATAATTTAGCTGTTTTCTGTGGGTTCGCTTTGAATGCATTGGGGCAGAGAAAGACTATTATATTTGAGGTTTATTTGTGAGAGAGAGGTTTTATAAATAAACTCAAAACAGAAAATTTTTTTTCACGTATTCTAAAAAACATGGCTTTTTAGTTAAAAATAACTACGTTTTATGATATCTTAAATTAGTTTTCCAATCGCTTAATCCACCTATTCCATACTTCCATATCCTATTCCCATTTATCATTTTTTTAAAAAAATTTTAACAACAAAAGAAAATATGATTCTTTTTGTTAAGTGATAATTCCTTACAATCACTTATAGTATACATCCATGATGATTTTGGAGATTTTTATGAAAAGCCATTAAAGTTATTTTTAGAAATATAAATGGCATTCCACAATACTCGACTGTGACCCGATTAGTGAGCTTACACTTAATATTATTTGTTTCATTTTATTTAGTCTTGTTGCCAGTGATGGCTTATTGTGTAGAGGTGCTATGATGCATGTTAAATCTGCCTAGGTTCTGACCTCACTTTGGTGTTAAAAATGTTGTAAATATATTTCTTACTTTTAGGTGCACCGGAGTCCCCCCACGACTGCTTGGTGACTAATCAGACACTGGACTCGCTAACCATCGAGTGCCAAGCCGGCCATAACGGAAGTCTACCCCAGATTTTTCATATGGAGATCTACAACTCACTGGTTGAGCACATGGCGGATAATTTGACTAGGCTGGACAAACCCCGCTTCAAAGTAACTGATTTGTCTCCAAGTACTTCTTATGTTCTTGTTATATACGCATCTAACGTAAAAGGGCGTAGTGATTCAGTCGCTCTGGTAGCCACCACCCTCTCTACTGCTGGAAGGACAGGTACCAATTAAACATTCATTACCTAAATTACTCGCCATGTTGTCTTCCTTATGAAAAAAACTTTATAAAATATTTTACGAAGCAATTTGCAATATTTTTGGGTCACTTTGCTAAAATCCATTAATTTTTTTAGAATTCAAATTTAGCCTTTTTAGTAAAAGTTGTTAAAAAAGCTCGAACTAAATATTTAATTTTACAATTTACTGAGAGTATTGGACTATTAAAATGGGAATTATGCACCAGAGATCTATATGAAATGCTTACCTGAACAGCCTATTAGATGTTTACACTTTTTTAATGTTTATTTGCATCTAAGAATTAGCTAGGTACCCATAGTTATGTTTAATTCGTTCATAAGTGGAAAAATAAGAGATTATCTCTCAATGTTTAAAAAAAATTTCTGATGGTGTAATAACTTTATTTATTTATCTCTCAAACGCGACTCCTAACAAGGTAACAAAGATGGCAAAATTATAAACATAGACAACTCAATGATTTGCCTAATAATCCGTATTTATTGACGCTATTTGATTGCCATATCACTTCTTAGTATTATCCATCTGTAATGAGCATTAAATATATTTACAAATGCATACATAAAGTGCCATACTTTGCATATTGGGTTCCAAGGTAAATGAAGTGCTGAATCATGAAATACAATTATATTTGAACACCAGATATGTCGGTGCATTATAAAGTGCTTGGCACGTTATGGGGCTTCCAACGCACGCAAGAAGTCATGCTGTTGAACTATTATATGTACATTTAACTGGTCAAAATTCTGTCGTATTTGATATTGAAAAAGAAAGTAAAGCTTTTTGAAAAAAGTAAATGGCGTACATTGAATTTAGCGTATCGGACGTAGAGTCAAGAAAGTATACTTATTCGCAAATTTCACAGAAATATTTATAGAATAGGACGTCAACGAAGAGGTAAGAAAGAAAAAATGATTACAAAGTAATCTCTCAGTTGAATATTGTATTATCCCTACGTCATATTAGATTATTCCATTTGAAATTATTGTTGCATAGGAAGAGAGACTTTATCTCATTCGAAGACTTATTAACATAACTATTGATAAATCACGGGCGGAGTTTTGAAAAATTCGGTTTAGGAGTAACATCGAAGGAAAAAAAAACAATATTTATTCATGGATAATTGTATGTGGTTCTGTCAAGGTGTGAAGACGGAATAAAAATCCAGTACAATTTAGAAGAAAAGGTGATTAGAGGAACATTGTTTTTAAAGAGGCGCTAAATTGAACCAAAAAATAAAATGCGGAGGTGAAGACTTGAAATTTGTTATATTCTTGCTTACAATATATAGAGAAAAAATAGAGCCACATAATACAAGTAAATTACAGTTTTACAATTTAAGCAATGAGTCTGAGTAGTTGTATGATTTGCACAATGCGAATTAGTTCACCGTTAAGCGGGCAGGGGCATCCCCCCCCCACACACACCTAGTATTTTATTAATTGATTCTATCCTAAAACTCATTCACTAAATACAACATTGTGCAGATCCACCATAAAACTGAAGTTTTTTAGATGACACATTGGCTTCACAAACCTTTTAGAAATATATTGCAACAGGCAATACATTTAATGTTTCAGACAGTTTCTATAACTTAGCGGATTTTAGAGGATCAACTTAAAAACATTTAGAAAACACTGCTAAATTTTAAAATAATTTTTTTTAGAGAAATTACAGATTAAAGTTAAATTAAAAACCGTCAATAATGCCTGCAAAAATATTATAAAATTTCCGATGCCAACTTTGACGTAATTTCCAAACAAATTACTGAAGTTCTTCGAATCAATTTTTTTTTCATATGCTTAAAATTCCTCGTAATTATCTTCAAGGATGTTCGCCATGCATTAATTTAAATCTGGAAAAAAATATGAAAATTCCTTTGTGGGGAAATTGTATTATTTTGTTATTTAAAGAAAGTCGCGTGAATATTTAGAACCGGAAATTGTAATCAACAAAGACGTAAAGAAAAGTGAAAAATAACGTACTTGAAAAACGCGTCTCTCTCGAAACAGATTTATTCTAAATTATTAATCAATCAGGAAATTCAAATTTTAAAAAGCAATATAAAACAGTTCATCATCTAAATGATTCTTTTTATTTTTCTTGCTGTAATTGCATCTGGCAACCCTCTGCGATTGTGTTTTCAACGCAAGGTTACTATATTGGCGCTTTCAGCATGTGACTTTTGCCAATGTCGTGGTACTTTTTTTATCGTAATGAGAAAATAAAACTACAATCAGATAAATAAAATAAACTTAAATGTATCGGTAATCAATGACAATATCAAAATAATTTGACTTTTAAACAAGGCAAAAAGGAAAAACCCTTTTTGAAGAAATAATTTGTAGATTTTGAGGCAGAGAAAAAATGCAGCAAGACAATTGCTTTATATAATATGAAAGATTTTTTAACCTATATTTCAGTTAGCTGTTGATGATTTACAATTACATGTACATATATGATACCGTGTCGAGTGGTTGGATTGATATTTTACTTAATTATTGATGGCCTGGTTATATTCATTTGGTTTATTTTTCTTTTATTATACTGTTGATGTAATAGATCTATTTACATGATCAGGAGACATTATGCTATTGATTCACATTTATTTTTAGTAGAACATATCCATAAATAGAAGTCGTACACACACAAAACCAAGAAAAACATAGCACAAACACGACACACGCGCGTTTTACAAAACAAGGACAAGAAGCGGTGTGAATTTACCATTAAAACGGGAGTATTTATACAAAGCGTCAACCAGAAGTTCAAAATTCACATGACAGTCATGGACGGATTATGTGATTGATGGAGAAATATCGTACACGGTGGTTAAATAAGGAATAATTGAAAAAACGTTGAGTACCCCCTAATTGTGCAATGGAAAACTTATGATTACATTCCGTTAGGCGGGTAGACTAATGCTTAATTATTCACACGAAAATTCTGGAGTGTCAGTACCAGTAAAAATTAAAATGTTTTTAAGAAATTAACGTGAATTTTACTGTCTGTGTGTGCGAAAGAGAGAGGGCGTGTGTGACGCGCAATGGGGGGTAATTGTTAAAAAAATTAAACTTAAGCTTTTTTCCCACCATTCCAATAGCAGCCAAAGAAAATCCTATTACGTGCAAATTATTGTCTTAAATATTGGATGTATACACAGGAATTGGACCCAGGGATTTGATTTCAATGAGAAACTTCGTCTCGGTCTAAACTCAGCCTCAATAATATCATGTGATCCGAATAACTTTAATGATCACAATACTTTTGCCGAGTTCCATTATTACTCCAATATATATATGTAAGAATTTTAAACCAATTAAATCCCTGTTTTAGATTTTTCTTTTCAAAATTCCATTTTTTTTAGTGAAGCAGACATGGATGATGTCATCAAGAAATCCTTTAGCCTCAAAACTCCCAAACACAGAAATGTTTTACTTAATAAATAAAATTGCAAATGTATTTTGTTATACTCTGAAATCTAAAATTTCAAAGTAAACATGTATGAATCATTTTAAATTAGAGAAGGACATCAGAAAGAAGAATCCATCAACTTATATCTCATAAATCAATAACGTTTCCAAAGGGAAACAGATGGCACAGCAGAATAGGAAGCAAGGTGTTTCCTTGAAATTTCCTAGATATTTCCTTGAAATATATATAATGTGATACCGCATCTACCGCCATATCTATCTCAACTCAAAACTCATTTTCTTGAACTTTTGAGATAAAATATCAGTAGTGTTAATTAATGACTTGTATTATTTCTGTCAAATCATGGGTTCGAGTCCTAATGCCACTAAAGACCTTTCATATAGAGGTGCTGATGGTTCTTAAATATGTCGAATGAATCATCTAACGTTAATGTGGTGATGTTTGGGTGCCAACTCAGGTGTCGTTACGGACCAAAGTTTAAAATTACGTAGTCTAATTTTTGGTTGTCTTTATGCCGTAGTAGCCTAGGTCACGGTCACTAATTCGTGGTCAGCTTTCATAAGTTCAAGCACTTGTGCCATTGAAGATCCACCGTATAGTGAGGCTGATGCACTTTATATCAGCCAAGGCTCAAAGTTCTCTTTTGGGCGTAATGTGTCAGTTTGTAGAGGTAATGACAGTTCAGGAGTCGTCCTCGTCACTTAACCAAAATTACGAGCTTCGTCATCATTGCTATAAGTGTGACGTTTATAAACACTTTGACGTGGTGAAGTTTAAACAATTGGGTGTCACTCAGGTGTCATCTTTGACAGAAATTCAAAATTGCGAGGTCTTTGATCAGGCCACACTTATGTCGTTTCTGTACATGATGTTAATAATCAACCAATATAATAAATAAATATGCAATTTCAATTTTTTTAAAAAAAAAATCTTGACAAAATATCACTATTCCGAGCAAGTTTTAAAAATTATTGTTAATAAGTTAAATATTTCTTTTCTAGTTCAAAGCGAGAAATTACCCTTTAATCCGATTATCAGCATTCTCATCGGAGTGGCTATCTTGTTTGTGGTAGTGGGCGTTGCCGTCGTGATTATAGTTGTAAAAAGTTATACTTCTAAGCAAGAGGCAACAAAAGGTAAAACACTAATACCTATTTTAAAGTATTATTTTATTTCTCTTGGAGACAGATCTTACCTTTATATTTAATTAGAGGCATTTAATTTCAAAAATAGTTTTATTTCTCAAACTTTGTAACAAACAAATTTGCTTGCTCGTAAGTTAAAAGTGTAAATTGAATTTCTGTAGAACAGTAGTATTCAGCTTACATGGATCTCAACCTCATTTGAGATAAAAAAAATGGAATTTTTTTTTCAATAAAAACCTTTTTTGAGAAACAATATCGGTGTTTGAATGTTATATCACTTTTTGTGTAAGACTCAAATGGAGCAAAATAAAACAAGAAATGTCACTTATTTTTAAAAACAAACGGACTCAAAGGTCTCATTAAATATGTATTTTTTAAATGTTTTTACGTGTTGTACGCACCATTTCTTGAAAATTTTATTTAATAAATGATTAATGCCATTCGAATTTTAGCAAGGTAATTTTAAATTTATGTAGTTGACTTTCGTTTTTTTTTTACATGTTTTACACAATCTTTGTTTGATTTAAAATAAGCAAATCTTTTTCATTACCTAATATTGTTAATTGACATTTTCTAGAGAAAATAGAACTCAATTACTAATTACTTTAATTTTTAAGTCCAGAAGTTACCTCGAAATCCAAAGTAAGGTCGCACTACCAAAAATTTGAATATCAATGAAATACTTCATGAATTCGGATCGAAGCCACGCGCGAAATTCTCTATATAAGTTTTTGTAGAAAAATAAAAAAACAGTGTAAAATGATTTATCAATATCCGATACTTACGAAATTTAAAAAAATAATAACTAAAAGGAAGTGAAAATTAATTTATTTTATCAGTATTAAAAGCTTTTTAATACATACTTGAACCACCTAATTGCTCTAATTTTCAATATCATGTTTAATTTCCCCATCCAACAAATTTTCCCCCTCTTCAATTCTAAGCCGCATCGGTTTTTATTAAACGTTGAAAGAAAGTGTGCATCTTAGATTCGAATAAATACAATAATTTTTTCAACCAGCTTGATGTTGAAAAAAGTCATTTGTTAATTAAAAATTAAATATGAATCAACACATTTTCTTTCAAACCGCTATAGTTCTCTAATTAATGAATTTTAAATATTTTGGGACCACATTCTACTTAAGGATGACCTTCATTTTTCACTATCATGGAGAATTATTACCATACTGGATAGAAATCCAACAGGAAAAATCAAGCAAGTTGCAATTTGGCTTTTTTTTTTCGATTCAACGTCAAACATGTTACATAAACATGTTACATAAACCACAATTTTAACAATTTTTGTTTGCTTAATCTTTCTATTATCTTGAAAAAATATTTAAAAAGTAAATGATTAAAATGAACAGAAATCAATTTTGCTTTTACCTTAACCTTGTAAATGTAAGGAAAAGTCGAATTATTAAAATAATGAAGAGATAATGAAAATCATAATATATATATATATTTTTTAATTTAATAAACATGATCAAAGAAATTTCGCGAAACTTAGGATCACTAACTTCATGCATGAAGCGTATCGTATAATTATTTTCCCGATATGTGAATCAATTGCATTACAAGTTATATCTGTGAATTAAATTCTATTAAAAGGATAACTTAATAAGAATTCCTTGATAACAATTGTGAAATTGGCGTTTGCGAGAATTTTTTCTTTAATGGTTATTCATATGTACAAATATTCAATTTCTGTTGCATATCTACTTATTAACAGTTTTTTTAAAAAAAAAGAAAACTAATGTCAATTTATGTTTTTCAGATACTGTCATTGCAGAAACTTCCACAGAGTAAGTACGGTTTTAATTCTCAATGTGTTCATCATTTTAAATACATTATTTTCCATTTTACCATTTATATACCCTGAAGAACAATTGAAATAGAAACACCTGGCGCGTCCAGAAAATACTGTACTGTGAACGCCGAAGTAAATACTGAGTAATGACCTATGCAGTTGTCAGATATTATACGCAGCGATGAGACGGGAATCGTTACATATCGGACGTAGTATGGCAAAGACGAAAGATCGAAGCGTATTTAATGACGGACAAATTATCGAAGAACATTAAATGGTTCCCTCTATCTCAAAGATGGTACAAGCACTAGTATTTTAAGTCATTTGTGCCACGGGTAGGTAGGTCGATAGCGGTAAGCTCAAAGACCAACTGCCGGTGTGAAAGTGTGAATGAATCCATTGTTGGCTCACTCGCATTGTAACAATGGTTATACACATGGCACAGTGAAAGATATTAATCGGAAAATTGATGCTGATGCACAAGATGTGTTAGAAAACACACCGTATAGAAACACATCCCATCGTCTTTTGGGTACAAATGTCATTTTTCCGTGGGGATACCAGTGCTGACCACTCATCAAAGGGCAATTCCAGATGATGAGGTATCCGAAAATTGACATGATGGTGATGTAGTGTCCATGACGGGACTAAATCAGACAGTAGCGTGGATGCAGATTACTATTTTTTCAATCTGTTCAATATTATCCACATAGAGGTTTGTTGATGAAAACTGCCAAAATTGACGTAGAGAATACAAAATGAATACTCAGCATTTCAAATAGAAAGTTCAGACCTAGGATTAAATGAAGGATTAAAACCAGTACTATTTTATACATAACTTGTATAATTATTATATTTATATATTCTTCATAAGTTCAACAGCCTTTTGCAGTTATAGGCTGACTCACTGATCCTCTTCCAGTTCATCCCATAAGTCACGATGGCTTTCCATCGGTTGATTCCCATTACTTTGCGATTCTTTTCAACATCGTCATTGTCAAACCATCATGTAGGTGGTCATCCTCTACGTCTGGTCCCTTCAATTTTCGAAATAGGTTACTTTTTGGTAGGAAAAGCATCGGCATATCTGAACAGATTACCAAGTCACATAATACGTGATGCTTTTACTGTTTTCACAATGTCTGTCCCGCCGTATTTCCTGTAAATGTTATTATTGTAAGGAATTCTCCAATCATATTGGTCTCTTAAATAGGTCCAAAGATTTTCCTTAATATTTTTCTTTCAAAAATAGGCATCTTTTCTTCTGCTTTATTGAGGGTCCAACACTCCCATACGGAGAAATAGGCATTATTAAAGTTTTATGTGTACTCACACACACACAATTTTTGGTGTATTTATATAAATAAACTTAGACTGGAATTGGACGGGGGGTTCTGAAGACAATTCATATTACTTAGTGTAATATATTAAAATATTGTATTAATAACTTATATATAATTAGTATACATAAGTTAATATAAGTTATTTTTCAGTCTTGGTATTAAGCTTTTAATTGAATTGAAAACATTTTACAGCCGTCAGCTTTTTATTTAAAAAATAATTTTAAAAATTAAGTCTATTACAACTTTATTTAAAAAATATAAAAAATTAAGTCAATTACACAACTTAGGTCAACAAAGAAAAATCATATTTTAGTTGCTTTTTATTAATTACAATTAATATAAATATGTATATACATATGGCAGAATCAAAATATTAAGTGGCAATTAATTTTTATGAATTATCATTAAAGTATCGCATTTTCATTTAAAGCAATCGTGTAAACAAATTTCAGTTCAACTGAATGCTTTAAAACGTGAGAGAAAAAAAATCGTTAAAGTTTTGACTGATGTCGCTAAAAATGCAGCCAACGTGGCTCTGTATCAGTAGTTCTTTAAATAATTAGTTTCAGTCAATTAATTTAAATTATTTATATTTAAATTATCGTATTGTCACTCAAAACAGTAGTGTATAGAAAATTTCAGCTCAAATGAACGCTTTAAATTGTGAAGAAAAAAATCTCTTAAAGTTGTGAAACATGTCGCCAAAAATGATGCCAACGTGCTGTATTAATAATTCTTTGAATAAATAGTTTAAACCAATTAAATGTTAATTATAATTCAATTAATGTATCGTCATCCAAAATAACCCTGTATATAAAATTTCAGCTCAATTGAGAGCTTTAAAATATATTTTATTAACGATTGAAAATTTGAACAAGGTATAGGGAGATTGTGAACTAATATTATAGGAATTCTAAAAACATGACTCAATTTTATGAAATGGAAGTATAATTAACTTTTACACACATTAAACCCTCCTCTCAGAGATTAAGTGGGATCTCTAAATCTGAAGCACACAGCATGAAATCACTTACTCTTTTCTGTCATTTTGCACCAGTTCGAATCAATGTCCAAGTTATAGCCATTTAAGTTGTCAGAGGCGGCAGTTTGTACCGCCTAAATAGTCTAAAAATTGAATCTCGTTTTCTTCCTATTCTTTGCTTCTGTTACTTGTTTTCTATCCTTAGCCTGGAATTTTATTGGCCAGCAACGCAAATGGTAATAAAACTAGCTGCGATATTATAAAGGAAAATGAATGAGCATTCCATATAAAAATCTAAACATTTCATTAAATTTATTTATTTCGTCGATAAAGAGCAATTTACAAAAATGTGTGGCTTTTAAATATTCTTACGTGAAGGAACATACATTCTGACTTTTTCACATATGTTTGCAAAGTTTCAAAGTAGAAATGCAAATATTTTAAGTTTAGGCCTATATATATATATTCCAACCCATTTAAGATAAGATCTTTGTTAACTAAAATGTTTCTTCTATTTATCAGTTCAGCAAAAATTATGTTTAAAAAACAATTTTAAAGAATCGACATTAGTGTAACGCACGAATTATTAATTACAAAAGAAATATTATTTTAACGAATTAATCTATAAGAATCGCTTCTTAAAGAATAAGTTTTTTTAAAAAAACAATCTTTTGAAAGAACATATTTTTTAACAATTTTTCCAAAGGATCAATTCAAAAGAATTATGTTTCTATCGTAAAATTTAAAAGAATTAAATTCTTGTAGAAATGAGTTCTAAGAGAATATCATTTAAGATATCTATATCTTAAAAAATTGATTTAAAAGAATCATTGGCTTTTAAAAAAAAATGCTGAAATTTTTTTTTTTATAAACTATGCATTTTTTTCAACTCCTACTATATTAGCTCACTCTCTTCCTATATTTATTTATTTAGTATACTTATATCTTGTTCAAATTTTCAATCATTAATAAAATACTTTCTTTTCATCCAATCTAGTTCAAATAATTTTTTTAACTTGTATTGAATGACATTTGATGTTAATACAGTTTTTTTTCAAATATCAATCCATTAATTAAATTAAATTAAATTAAATTAATTACAGTTTTCGACGCCAACTTTGATTCGTCTCCATTGTTTTAACAATGTAATTATTAAAATGTCAAAAGTTGGCATCGAAAACTGGTCTTTTAGCCAAAATAGCCAAACCAGGGTGCGCATTGTTACAACAATGCAGACAAAACATGCTCTTTTTTCAATTCCTATTCTTATAGTTCACTCTTTCCCTATATATATATACACTAGTAGTCCCGACAGACATTGTCCTGCACACACGTCCTAAATCCTAAAATTACAAACTTTTTTTGAATAAGTTGTAACAATCTGGACGTTTTGATGAAATTTTTTATACGGAAAGTTATTACAATACCTGACATCAGCACATGTACAATTACCACAATTCGACCCATCGATTGCGTGGGAGCATGTATTTACTATAAACTAAGTTGAATATAGAAGCTATTTTGAATAGAAACTTAAAAACTTGTTTTGATTAAAGGGTAAAAGAGAAAACTCGAGCTATTTTCATAACAGGTATATGTTTTTAATGCACAAAAAATACATTTATCGTAATGTCCTTGAATGTACAATATTCCTGGTTAATCCTTGAGGAATATAAACAAACAAATGCGATGGTTTGCCAAAACTCGGACATGCAACATATAATTGGCCGTGCGAAAAGCAAGGGTTTTCTAAATCTAAACCACAAATTGTCATTGTTTGACCTTATGACTTATTAATGGTCATAGCTAATGCCAAGCGAATTGGAAATTCCAAACATTTGAATGGGTAGGTGAGTCTGAAAGAATCATTGGTATCTGTGGTAGAAGTACAACTTCACCTTGAAATTTGCCGCTCAAAATAGTGGCCTCAAGAATATTACCCAAGATTTTTTTATGAACAAACACGCACCCTTACATAATTTTGGCGCATTTTTAACTAATTGCAATATCGGACTGAATTGTGAATCTAAATCATTCTCGAATCTACTTGAACTCCCACAAAAAATATCATCCAAATCGGACCAGCCGTTTAGAGAGTTCAGTCACATACACA
Source organism: Trichonephila clavipes (assembly GCA_019973935.1). Classification (NCBI taxonomy): domain Eukaryota; kingdom Metazoa; phylum Arthropoda; class Arachnida; order Araneae; family Nephilidae; genus Trichonephila; species Trichonephila clavipes. The sequence continues at coordinate 118,470 of BMAU01018950.1, read as the reverse complement.
CCACAGAAGAATTATATACATAAAGATTATTTGAAAATATATTAATTAAAAACGCTAAAAAGCATGATTCGTCTACATTTTTGTAACAATGAAGATTCGGTTTGGCTGAAAATCGATTTCTGACGCCACCTTACGTCATTTTTATAACAATAACGTTGCTACAACAATGCAAGTGAATATCGAGTTGAATGTTTTTAATGCTTTTTTAATTAATATCTTTTAAACTAATTGCGATATTTGACCGAATTGTGAATCTAAACCATTCTCGAATCCACTGCAACAGAAACAAATAATTTCATCAAAATCGATTCAGCCGTTTAGGAGGAGTCACATACACACACACAGAAGGTTTTTATATATAAAGATATTCATATTTTCTCCTATCGTTAATAAAATTCATCTATACATAACCTTCTATTCATCCATTTACAGTACTTGTTAAGGTCAGAGTATTTTTTAACAAAATAACATATTTAAACATTATAAATATTTTTTTGTAAATATCAATAAATACTTTAATTTAACTAACAATATTTGAAATAAATTACCTGAATTTTACAAAAATCACAATTATAAGGGAAATTTTAGCAATACTTTTGAAAAACTTCAAAGCAGTTACAGAAAAAAGTAATAAACATATATTAGTAAAAGTATTACTAATACAAATTAGATGAATTTATCAAGAAAATGTATTAAAATTTGAAAATTTTAGAACTCATTGAGTAAACATAATAAGAATTGTTACATTCTTTGGGACACCATTATTGAAATAACAAGCCATAACTCAAAGTATTCATACAATAAGAAATATTTTAGTACATTCTCTAGAAAATAATATAAATATCAGGTTTAAAAAGTTTTTTAAGAATACATTCGTAACATTTTGAGTTATCAAACTCGCCGAGATACATTTTAAGCAATTTAAAGGCCCACTTCTGGTTCTTCCATCTTTGTAAAATTGGTTGTAACTTGGCCTCTAGGTAGCATAAAAACAAACAAAAACATGTTTCGTAAAGCCAAAAAAGCCTCTATTCAATAAAATAAATAAAAAAAAAAACAAATATCTGTCTTGAATGAATTTGTTAATTTTCAACGTGTTCGGATACTTTAACTATTCAGTCAGAAGTAGTTTATCCGAAAACAAAAAATAATCCAATCTTACTCTGAGGAATAAATTCTAAGGAAAAATATTGGGAAATCATCGGAAAGAAATAAAATTCATATGTATCCCACATATATTTGCTTATATTGATTTAATATCTGCGTTTAAAAAGAGTCAATTGAGAATGCAATAACCCAGACACTTCCCTCCTCTCATGTTTCAATAATTCCAGATATTACTTGACTATATAAAAACTTAAAGTATGTGCATAACATCGGTAAAAAAGTTTTCTTTCTCTCAAGCTTTATATGATATATGAAATGAAATTCGAATGAAACCTCGGTCCTTGAGAAAAAATATGGCGTCTTCAAATTCCAAATGAATATTTGAAAAACCTGTAAGAAGAAGAAATAGTTTTGGATGCGGATTTTCTTTTCAGTAAAATTTTTCCTGATTTCCTTTTTTTTTTATCTAGAGCACCATTTTTTCATATAGTAACAAGATTTCGTGAAGAAAAACTACATCAGCAGTGTATAAAAACTATTTTCAAAATTTCCTATCTAGAATATGCAAATCTAAACATAAAATCTCGTGGGGATCATATCTTGGGTTTTCGATAAAGAAAATATTTTTAAGATAATGCGCAAATGGCTCAAGTTGTACTTCATGCCTGAAAAGTGTTAAGCAAGTGAATACTTTCTGAACCGTTATTTTGAAAAAGCATATAAATGACTAATTTTTTTTTCTCTATTTAGTGTCAATTGAATTAGAGTATTAATGAAATAAAATATTAAGATTCCAAAACACGGAGCCTGAACTAAAATTTTTAAAAAGTTACGATAAACTGAAATAATAGCCAGTGCTTTTCTATTAAAATTTTTCTTTTTTGATGTTGTACTATATTAAAATCTTTAAAAATCCTTGTTCTCTCAAGCTATGTACAGGAGGCATAGCTATATATAGGTACGTTATTATTGGATCTAGTTTGATATTACGGTAAACGCACCAAGTTGTTGTTTATATTCGCCAAGATGGACGATTAAATTACAATATGGTTACCTAGATATTTTTGCAGTTTTTAGAATATTACAAGTTTTCAGTACTTTTTAATTGATATTCATTATAAATTTTAATACATATTATGTAATTATTTTATTAATAATATAAAATTACAATTATATGTAATTATAATACTCGTTTTTTACATAATTGCGTTTTTATTATATTTATTTTTAAATATGTTTACATGTTATTTATTCATAATTATGTTATTTTGTTATTCATTTATAATTATTAATATGTTTTTATTTATAATTTTACGTTATATGAGTGTTCTTATGCATAATTTTTATAATATTACAATACGATGATTATTCTTTTTTATAATTACAATTAAATTATATTTTATGATTATTATTTTTTATAATTATTATTAAGTCTTACTATATAATAATTATTAAATTATAAGATTATTATATACTGCATAATATTAGTATATGTTGCTTTGTATTTTATTATATTGTTATTTATTATTTATTGATCTTGGTTATTCTCAATGTCTTTCTATATTCTTCTTTTGAAATATAGTTCATTGTATTTCTAAACAATCTTTAAAATTATCTTCCTGGTGATTTGATACCCCTAGGCCGCCATCTTGAATTCCATTCCAGCGACAACAAGCGTTGTTTGGCGTGATTCCTTTTTCGCGCCAAGCAGCGCTTGGTGCCTTGCCCCATCATATCAAACTAGCACCTTATTATTACAGAAGCATTTTTCTTAAGAGAAAAATGTTTTAAAAATGTCATTCTTTCTTCATTTTTTACGACAGCATTCAAGGTTCCAGATCATATTAGACGGCCTTGTCGCGATTTTCGATTGGTCACCTGAAGCGCATGCATTTTGCAGGTGACAAAAGAAGCCATCACATTTTAATAAAAGTTTATAAAATGTTAAATAAAAATTGTTACTTTCGAAATTTAGTACTCTTCTTTCGTTTAAGAAATCCTTTCTCACACATGATTAAGATAAAAAACGGAAAATTAAGTTATCGACTGTACAGCTTAATTTACAAAGTGAAACAAACTCAAAATGCAGATTTTAAAAATATCCTAACATTGAGATCGAATCCTGAAAGAGAAAAACAAGGGAACATTTTTGTTGCTATTCTTATCAATCCTATTTCTCGTTAGAAATATAAGATATTTTCTCCTTTTTCAGTTTTTTATACATTTATTTCTAAAAAGGAGAGCTCCTCCTGTTGGTGCGGTAGTTAGGAGAGGGGGTGCCAGCTCAGGTGTCATCCACGTCACTTGACCATGGCTCAAAATTACCTGGTCCGTCGCCAAAAGCCCTCGTGTAGCTGAACAGTGCGACGTTAATATTCAATCAATCAATCTAAAAGGAGAGCATTTAAAATTCTTCTCACTCAATTTACTCGTATATCTGTACAATCGGAACAATGACCTATTTCGCATCATTTAATTATATTGAATATTCTCATAAAAATTATTTTAACTGAAAATAAAGGAGAGGATAAACACACTTTTTAATCTGAAAGTTTGGTGACATTTTATTACCCCAAGTCGATGTTGCCACATTAGCAGGGTGGTTATGGTCGTAGATTTGAGTCATGGGGGTGGCCGCGGTAGCCGAGTGGTATAGGTATCGGATCGTGGCTTGCCTTGTCACGAGTTCGAGCCCAGTACCACTAAAGACCCGCCGTGTAGGGTAGCGATGCACATTAAATCTGTCGAGAGATGAAACGTTCTCCCGTTGGTGTGGTGTGGTAGTTAGGAGAGGGGATGCCTGTTCACAGGTGTCGTCAACGTCACTTGACCATGGTTCAAAATGACGTGGTCCGTCGCCGAAAGCCCTCGTGTAGCTGAACAGTGCGACGTTAATATTCAAAAATTCAATCAATCGAGTCATGGGGCTATTGAAGACACTCCGTAAAGAGGGGGCCGATGCATGGCAAATCTGTCGAGGTTCAATGTCTACCTGTTAGTGTGATGTAGTTATTAGGAGAGGGGGTGCCAGCTGTTGTGTCGTTCTCGTCCCTTGACTGAGGTTCAAAAGTGCGAAGTACTTCACCAATAGTCCTCATGTAACTTTTTAGTGTGGCGTTAATTTTACTTTCTCACTCCACATATCGAAATAAGCAACGGAATATTGTTTTTCTTTTGCAGTCAAAGGCGCTACAAGGTGCAAGTCTACAGGCCAATATTTAGTCAGATAAAATAACCGGACTTCAGGTTTTTTCCCCCGTAAGTAGCCACTGCCAATAGCTATTGCCAAAGTGAAATTGTATGAATTAAACATTAAATAACAACACAGTGTATCACTAGTGGCTGAATAGTGTCTTCAATGTTTTTCATATGTCAGAATATCTAAGCCACACTTTTAAAAAAATCCCTTTCGATGCAATTGGTTTTGGAGCTTGCATCAAATATACATCCGATTTCAACTAGATACTGCCAACGACGGCAATATAGAACGTTGCGACTGACACTGAATACGACAGGAAGTATAACTATAGGAGAAATGATTGAAAAATAACTTTCTTTGATATTACTCTAAAAGTTTCTTCAACAGAGAAAAATACTTCCCGTCCTAAAAAGGGTGGCTGACTTACTCTCTCGGGAACACAAGCACTGACAGGGGTAAAAATCAGGCATGTTTTAAGGCATAGGCCAACTGGAGCCGGCTTTAGTAAGGGGCCTCCTGTTCGTTCAACTCGGCCTCGATTAGATAATCCTCCGAAAATTTTTTAATCGTCAAATGTTGTTCCTTGACATATTGTCCGAAAACCTGGAGATTTCTAACTATCTGCCGAATGGCAACAGCAGTAAGACTGCATTATTATACCATGTCCGTGTCTAGGCGTAGCCCTTCCAACATACGTGATCATTGCTCATTTAGTCGAAAGACGGTAGTCGGGTTGTGCACAAGTCTGTGTGATTGTGAGTCAAGCACATTTATTTGTTGTAGGTTACTGTTTGTACGAGTATTTGACAACGTATGTTGTCTATATAAGAGTCGAAAGTGGTTCTTAGTTTTGCTTAGGGCCTATTAGCTCAAGAAACTTTAAGAAATTAGTAAAAATACCTATTGACTCAGTTGTCTAAAGAACGTTATAGAACATCTTTTCGGAACGGTGAATTAAAAATTTAAATCGCCTATCCTAAATGCCCTTATAGGTTTAGCAATATGGTAGCTTTCGTTTTGAGAGTATCAGGGGCGTAGCTACCGCCTTATCAATGATACGGGGCCCACAGGCTACAGGGGCCCCAACATGTGTAACTACAGTAGCACTAACAGGGCTTTCTTTTCTAAAATTCCCGAAGGCGTTTTGATACGGGGCCCACTCAGAGCTACGCCAGTGGAGAGTACAAAACTTTATTATATTAAAACTTTATTATTTCAAATAACAAAAATTTGATTTTATGTATTTATTTTTTATATTTTGTGTGTGCAATGTTTACTTTTCCCATATTAAAGTTTTTTATTGAAAGTTGAAGGGGAAATGATACGTTATATGAACATTTGTTCGTAGCATTTAAATTAGGAAAAACACATTATTCTTTTATACTCCGTGAATTAACGATTATTTTTCTTATCGATAATGACTAACTATTTGAATTTGAAATTTTACGTATTCTATTTTATCGCATCTTACATTGATGTCTATGCTAAATTCACACGACGCTATAGTCTCGACTACAAACACGTGTTTCCAACCAATTAGTTCATGCACTTTCTTGTTGATAACTTTTGTTTTCTACAGATTATTTTTAAAAATTTATTTATTTGTAAACAATAATAAAAAGCCCATAGGTACATAAAATGCACTTGATTTAAAAATTTAGGTGTAATAAAAGATTTTTGTTTTAAATTTTGAAACACTTTGTGAAGAATTAATATTTGAACACCTTTATCCACAATTATCAAATCTGAAATTTTATTTAAATTTTACAAGTAGAACAACAGGTACACAAACAAGTTTGTTTTGGATACAATTAGAGAACACACACGCGATTGTATTTATCATGTGACCGTCATAAATTTAACCCATTCTGTTTTACTGCGTTCTAAAAAAACGCTGTTACTTTTTAGAGCAAATTTATAAGCTATGCCATATTTTTAGTAGTCCGTAAGCAAATATTATTTCTTTCCACTGTTTTCTGTAAATCCTTTCATTGCGAAGAACATAAATTTGAATCCGTTTCATTTTGTTCAAATTTAGTTCCCGGAGGGGGGGGGGAGGTTTTCGAAAGGTTCAGAGAAGCGTGCAAATTTCCTATTTTGAAAGTATTTGAGTTTTCGGGTCACCATTTCAGAACATTTCCTCTCATTTTTTGGACTTACATTTTATGCCTCGGAACTTCGGACTTTAGTTACATTCGGATTGCCGAGACTCGCTCTGCCCAATTTCCGGATCTCCAAATTCTCGCTATTTGTAGCATTTTAAAAAGGCTTTTTTCATATAAATTTTAAATTGCGCACCTGGAACGAAATTATTTTTCTTAAATTTAATAGGATTTTTTTTTCATCTCAAATATTTTAACTTACGTTGGGCAATAAAAATTTATTGCAACCACATCTAAAAACACCCGATGGAAGATTTAGAGACCAGTTAAAGCTGTTTTCCGCTGATGTTAAAGTATAGGACCCGAATTCGGAACATTTTTTCAGATATAAAAGTACCCAAACACACTTATATTATATTCTGGCTTCGCTATCCTTTGAGAATCACTTATTTTATCATACTTCTCATTTTTATCAGAATTGATGCATTTTTTCTATTATAAAATGTATTTCGCCTTTTTTTTCCTCCTATACCGTAATGGTAAATGATGTATCCCTTTACATGTTAAAAGGAAAAACTAATTATTTATTAAATGTTTTGAAATTTTAAAAACTCTATATTATTAACAAATGCATGAGTTACAATGTCATAAATATTTCATTAGAATTGAAGTATTTTTTTCTGTCCGAAAATGTGCTTCGCGTTAAGTTCACGCTCTTGCGTATACGGCGAAAACAGCCTTAAAATCTCCGTACAGTTATTCTCAACCATGATGGTATATCCGAAGTAACATTAAAAAAAAGTATTGTGATCACATAGAAAAAGGTTTTGAAAAAAATAACGTTGGAAAAAATTTTATTTCATGCGTTTTTTATATTGAAGGATAAAAACATTGAATACGTTATTTTACTTTTGGGAATAAAAAATAACTTATCTTCTAGTTGTATCCCGAAATGCTTGGGAAATTTCTTTTCATTTCAATGATCTATATATATTTCTTTTGCTGTACTGTTTTAGTTATCTTTTTCATTTCATTATAAAACAATTTCGGACTTCTTTCAGATCATTATTTTGTATTATTCTTGTCATCAATCTTTTTGAACTAAAACTTTCATTTTTTTTATCCATATAACTTTAGTTTAATGGTTTTAGAAAAATATTCCAAGTCTTGTGTAAAATGAAGTATGGGGAATTTTCTTTTGTATAGCAAATAATTTAATGCTACTTGCTTTTTTATAACTATTTGACTACGAGATCAAACATGAGTAGACGCTTCGAGAAAATTGCATTTTCATTAAAATAAGACATATATAACCTAGATATAAATATATAATAGTTTACATATTAACCTATATATCTTCAACCATTTTTTTTTAAATTTTAAAGCTTTAATTTTGTCTCTAAATATATCTTTAAGACGGTAATCTTTTTTATTCTACCCGTGAACCTTTTAGTTTCAGGAAAGTTCAGCAACCAAATAAAATTGGATTTTCATACACAAACTATACTAATTTACCAGTTGTTTTAATAGTAAAAATTATTCTGAAAACTTTTTTTAAACATGTGTATATATATATATATATAGTCTAAATTCTATACAAATGAGAGATGAACCTATATCAATCAAGAAATATATGTATATGCATAAATTTCATTTAATTACCAAAACAACAGTAAATTATTAATCGTTTTTATTATTGTAAGCATGTTGATAGAAATTAAACTTCTGAATTTAATGTGGCTGCTGAAACCTAGTTGTATAGGTAGGAGGTGGCTGGCATGCCATGAGTTCGAGCCCAGTACCACTATAAACCCCCTCGTGTAGGGGAACGATGCACGTTAAATATGTCTGCTCAAACGTCCTCCCGCTGGAGTGGTAGATAGGAGAGGGGGTGCCAGCTAAAGTGTAGTCCTCGTCACTTGACCATGGTTCAAAATTACGAGGTCCGTCGCCAAAAGCCCTCTTGTGGCTGAACAGTGCGACGTTAATATTCAGTCACTCACTCTGAATATGAATTTGATAATTTTGAGAGGAATGTATTTTTTTTTTAACAGCGATCACACAATAACCTCACGAGAAATTTTTTCGCCAAGATTTAGTTTGGTGAGAAAAAAAACTGTTATTAATCGGAACGTAGCAATGCATAAAAGATGTTTGGTATTGAGATTAGGAGGAAAATCATTCCAAAATTTAATATTGCTACAAAAAGGTTGAATTTTTGTTAAAAGTGGAAAAAAAAGGCCTACTTTTGTTGGATAAATTTAGACTCAAAATAAAATTATTTTTCTACGGTACAAATAACCAACAACGATGATAATTGATAAATGAGAACTGGGTGTGGATATAGTAAGTAGTACCACGTACACTGCAACATCTCAAAACCGGAGCTCTCTCTCTGTCCTTTTACCGTCTAATTTAGGGTACTTTACCACTTAGGAAAAACATAATCTCGCGGGCTGCATAAAAAAATATGTATCTTTATATTAGATTTGGCCCATTATAAACATTTGTTCATTTATTGGAGTGAAAATTTAAAATAAAATGAAATATTTTTACCCTAATTTTCATGTCCGCGAACATAGATAATAGAAAAATAAAGCTAAGATGAAATAAAGTTTAATTTATTTAACTACTGACATATTTGTTTCTCAATTCTGTCTCTTAGTTTTTGCAAGTCGATCTCTGTGCTTGAATTAAGACATCACAATTGATATTGCAGGTTTTCGTCCGTTAAGTTTGAGTGTGATTTATGTTTGATAAATTTCATTTAAAAAAAAACGATACGCAGTTTTAAGTTAATCCAAAAGAACTCGCAACTTTTTGTGCCAGATTTCTGAAATTGGATTTTTTTTGTGACATAAGTGTTATAAAAAACCTATTTTTTGGTTCTGATGTTTCGATAGTGTGTTTTAGTTCATTATTGCATTCTATATGAATCAGCTCCATTTGGAGATATTTTGGGGCCGAGTCAACAATCAAAGAGGGATGTATATATTTCAAACATTATTTTTTCAATTCCTACTATTAGCTCACAATGTCTACATATTTATTTATTTATCTTGGTAGAATTTTCAATCGTTAATAAAATACATTTTAAAGCGCTCAATTGAGCTGAAATTTTATGTACAATGATTATTTTGTATGCCAATAAAATAATTTAATCATAATTAAAAATTAAATGATTAAAACTAATTATTTAAAGAATAACAAATACAGCCACGTTGGCACAGTTTTTGGCGACTTGTGTCAAAACTTGAAAATGTTTTTTTCTCACGTTTTTAAAGCATTCAGTTGAACTGAAATTTTATATACACGATTGTTTTGAATGACAAAACGAAACTTTAATGATAATAAATAAAAGTTAGTTACCACTTAATGTTGTGATTCTGTCATATGTATATACATATTTATATTAATTGTGACTATTTAATAAAAAGTAGCTAAAATAAAATTTTTCTTTGTTGATCTAAGTAGGAATTGATTTGATTTTTTTTTTTGTATTGTTTTATGTATTTGTCTAAATAAGTGAAACGAGGTTCAAAATCAGCTGTAAGTTTGCTTATTTCTGTAAGATATTTGATGTATCTGATATATTTTGATTTTTTTTTTCATCATTGGCATGTATTGAACGTTATGAATCCCGCGGGTCCCAAAACCATTCAACGTGAGCCGCTTGCGTCCCTCGGGTTGGTCACCCCTGGCAGAAACATTCCAATCCAAGTTTTTTCAGTATAATCCACTTTATCGTGCACTACAATTTCTTCAGTATATTATTAAGACTTGAATATTAAATCTGTTTAATGTACGTGATATCTTTTTCTTGTAAAGGGTGTTTTTTTAGAAGTATAGAACTTTAAATTGCAATAAAACAACGATGTATTATTCGATTGACATGAATTTTTTTTTATTCGAAAGATAATCTTGTGGCATTACATTTTTAAATATGATTTCTGGCATATCACTGTCACGGCTGGCTCGGATGTAGTCCAATTTTCGATGACTTTTTCCAACATTTGTGGCCGTATATCGGCAATAATACGGCGAATGTTGTCTTCCAAATGGTCAAGCGTTTGTGGCTTATCCGCATAGACCAATGACTTTACATAGCCCCACAGAAAATAGTCTAGCGGTGTTAAATCACAAGATCTTGGAGGCCAATTCACAGGTCCAAAACGTGAAATTAGGCGGTCACCAAACGTGTCTTTCAATAAATCGATTGTGGCACGAGCTGTGTGACATGTTGCGCCGTCTTGTTGGAACCACAGCCCCTGGAAATCATGATTGTTCAATTCAGGAATGAAAAAGTTAGTAATCATGGCTCTATACCGATCACCATTGACTGTAACGTTGTGGCCTTCATCGTTTTTGAAGAAGGATTCCACCAGACCATAAAACGCACCAAACAGTCAGTTTTTCTGGATGTAACGTTGTTTCGACATACATTTGTGGATTAGTTTCACTCCAAATGCGGCAGTTTTGTTTGTTGACGTAGCCATTCAACCAGAAATGCGCTTCATCGCTAAACAAAATTCGCTTATGAAAATCGGGAACAACGGCAATCTCGTTTTGGGCCCATTCGACGAATCTACGCCTTGCTGGATCATATTTAAATTGTAATGCCACAAGATCATCTTTCGAATAAAAAATATTCATGTCAATCGAATAATACATCGTTGTTTTATTGCAATTTAAAGTTCTATACCTCTAATAAAACACCCTTTAGATGTATTGTGGCCGCTGTAGCCGAGTGGTCAAGGTATCGTGTTGTGGCTGGCCTTATCACGAGGTCCAGCCCAGTACCACTACAGATCCGCCGTGTAAGGGAGCGATGCACGTTAAATCTGTCGAGAGATCAAACGTCCTCCCGTCGGTGTGGTGTGGTAGTTAGGAGAGGGGGATGCCAGCTCAGGTGTTGTCCACGCCACTTGACCATGGTTCAAAATTACGTGGTCCGTCGCCAAAAGCCCTCGGGTAGCTGAAAAAAGGGCGACGTTAACTATCGCTCACTTGTATATGTATTAAGTAGATATCTTCCCATCGCAATAAACGTCAACAAGTACTTAAATATCTGATTTCCTTTAACAAAAAAAATGTTCTCAAATTTTTGCCATAACAAATTTTAAATACCTTAACATCACTCGTCTTGTGACAGTACTTAAATTAACCAAACATGTTAAATTAAAACGGGTGCGCACCCAAAAACTAATATAAAACAAAGAATCGAGTTTGAAGTTATGCAGTTTTGAGTTGAATGTGTACAAAATAAAACTAATTTTCTGGAAAATAACAGTTTATAATTCAATATAGCTTAAAACGCTCAATATATCTTAAATATTAAAAATTCAATGTAGTTTTAAATTGTAAAATATGACGAATTGATTTTTTTTTTTTTTTCAGAAATTTAAAACTTACCTATGCGGAAAGGTGTATCCTGCTTTATATATGGGTGAAAGACACAATAAAATAAGTTAATTTTTATGTTAAGTACTGTGCCGCAAAACAAGAATGAAGTTTATATATTTGAGCTTTTATTTTATGATAACAAGTCAAAGTAATTTTTGTTTAAGTGATACCACAGGCATTTTAGTACTTTTTAACATTAATTGCGATGAGAAGACACCTACTAAATAGTCACAAGTTAAAATTTAAGGTTAATTTAACAGCTTTTTTAGTATTAATTTTCTCTTAAAAAATATCTGCTCTATCGAAGTCACACGAGTAAAGCGGACACGAGAAAAAAAAAAATTTGGATCGGACTGATCGGCGGTATGGGAAGTGAGCTGGGTTATGAAACATCGCAATGTACACAGTACTATTAATTACTCAATATTCACCTAGCAGTTATATCATCATTTTTGATTAGTTATAATGTAGAAAATGATTTAGTTTAAAATCATTTATTCAAATTTAAATCTTTTTTAACACGCTGTTTAATGCCTCACTTGTATGGAACGGAATGTTTGAACTCTATTTTCACCCACTTTAAAAAGCCAGATTAATTCGAAATTTTGCACACTTGTCGAGGACCGATGACAATACTGTAGTTTAAGATTTTTATTCGGTTGTCTGTATCAGGATTAACGATTTTCCATTTCCAGGATTGGCGACTAAAAGATTAAGTTACAACCCTAAAGCGAATGGGATTCCAGATTATAAAAAATGACACATTTAATAATTCATCAATGAATAAATGATAGTTTAAAAAACTAAAAAATCACGCTTTTATTATGTATCGAATTAAAAAATGAAAACTATAGTTTAAAAGAACTAAACACGCTTCTGTTTTAAAGGAACTAAATCTTAAAAAATAATTCTGAAACTAAAGTGATTAACAAAAAATTAATGTCATTGTGGTAAAAGCGTGAGGTGCTTTGTACTATATTTTAACACTAACTCTGCCTTTCTGTAATGAACTAGTAAAAAAATTATAATTGATATCGAACACCCCACACTTTTACCACAGTTACTTTTATTTGCCGATCATTTTATTCTTATGATAAGAATTATTTTTTACGTTTCGGTTCGATTAAAAAAGCCAAAAAAGCTTGTTTTTCAAAACTATCATTTATTCCATTTTATTTTCAAAAATTCAACCCCTTTTGGTGCAATATTAAATTTTAAAATTATTTTTCTCCTTATGTCCATCCTTTTCTACATAGGTAAGTTCGGATTAATAATAATTTTTCATTCCCTACTATTATAGGTCACACTCTCTATATATTCATTTATTTATCTTGGTGAAATTTTCAATCGTTAATATAAAATACATTTTAAAGCGCTCAATTGAAATTAAATTTTATATACATGATTATTTTGGATGACAATACAATAATTTAATTATAATTAATAAAAATTAATTGATTAAAACTAATTATTTAAAGAATTACAAATACAGCCACGTCGGCATCATTTTTAGCGACCTGTGTCAAAACTTGAAAAAGTTTTTGTGATACGTTGTGGCAAAAGGTGTACTGTTGTAGCTTCATCAATAGACGTATTCTTAAAGACAACACTTTTATTTGCTATAAACATGAAAATTTTAAAATCAAAGTACCCACGCAGGTAATATTTCAAAACGGCCACCGACCTAACGCGCCAGTGCCGAGGAGCTCTCTCTTATACACAAAAGAACACATTCTTACCGGAGGGGAGCACGGTGCGCCTCCTGGTGAAGGGAGGAAACACTACACCCCCCACAAGATTGATGTGTCACACATGATACTCAATCTGATTATGAAGCATAAAATAATATACATTCCTATCATACACTAATATACAAGTAATTAGCATTACCTCACACTTAAAAAAATATGAAAAATAAGTATACATAACAAATTACACAAAACTAAATTAAGAATACAGTTTTGATATGATTAATTATACCATAATAATCAAGAAAATTAAAATTTAAGGAATTCACAGAATAAACAACATTAATCTAAAAAAATATTATTCGAAAAGAAACATTAGCATTTTTTTAAATGTAAATAGACACACAAATAATATAATGAGATACACAAAATGAGATAAAGAAAATAATTATTCACTAAATCTAAAATTTTCTTTTTAAAATTGAAAAGCACATTTGTTAACACTAATCGTGAGAGGGCATCAGCATGAGGCATTTTCACACCAGGACAATGTCTGATTGTCACAGTGAACTTTTGTAGTGCAAAAGCCCATCTTTGTAGCCTCGCAGATTGTGGTGCACTTTTTGTTAAGTAAGGTAAAGGGTTATGATCAGTATAAAATTCAATTTCAGTCCCAAATACCCATACTTCGAACTTTTTTAAGCTCCACACAATCGCAAATGCATCTCGTTCAATAGTTGACCATGACTGTTGAGTCTTGCTTAATTTTTGACTTGCATAAGCAATTGGGAAACACTTATCATCACATTTTTGTGACGGCAAGCAGCTATCCCAATTTGCGATGCATCTGAATGAATGGTATACAGTTTATCAGGAACTGGAGAGTACATCGAAGGTGCTTCCACTAAAGCCTTTTTTAGAAGATGAAATGATGAATCATGTTTCTCAGTCCATGGGATGGAATCGGGTACTCTTTTTTGGTGAGTTCTGTCAATGGATACACAAGTTCTGAATATTTAGGAATATACTCGCGATAGTAATTACACAGTCCACTACGAAGCTCCTTCTTCGTTTTATGCACTGGTAAGTTGTTGATAACTGCAGTCTTTTCGGGATCTGGTTCATGCTTACCAGAACCGATAATATGACCCAAATATTTAATTTGAGTTTTTCCAAAGGCACACTTTTAGAGGTTCACAGTGAAATTTAACTCTGAAAGTTTCGTTAAAATAGTATCCAGATGAAGATGCTCTTCCCAATTTTTGGAGAAGATTGCGATGTCGTCGATGTAGGCAAGTGAAAATTCTCTATAACACGATAATGCTTTGTTCATTTCACGCTGAAATGTGGCAGAGGCATTTTTCAAACCAAAACTCATCACCTTGAAACGGTACTGTTGCCGATGAGTCTTGAAAGATGTAAGATTTTTGCTGTCTTCAGCCATGGGTATAGCCCAATACCCCTTCAAGAGATCTAACGTAGTGATGATATTGGATCTCCCAATAGAATGTATGAGCTCCACTGCATTTTCCATCGGAAAATCATCAGACACACTCACAGTTAAGAGCTCTGAAGTCAACGCAAAGTCGTAGGGTACCATCTTTCTTGTTAACGCAAACAATTGGATAGGCTACTTCTGCGTCAGATTCTTCAATTAAATCAAGTCACAAAAGCTCCTCTATCTGCTCATCGATTTTAATCTTCAAGGACTCTGGGATGCGATACACACACGAACGGCTTTTTACGTTCAATGTTCGGCTTTAAGCGAATTCGATGAGTCCCTACTTTGGCTACTTTCTCGTCACTTGTGAATAGTTTTTGGTGTTTTAAAAGAATTGCTAGCACTTGTTCCCTCTCACTCTCCTTCAGATGATTCAAATCGGTTTCATGTAGTAGAATTATTTCAGATGTGGACCTCGATAAATTAGGAGTGGGATGAATTTCTCCGAATTCGTGGTCAACTGCAAGTGCACGAGGATGATACTTCCTGATCTTATTCACGTGAACATGCCTTACAGTTCCGTCGGGCAGTTTAACTTTATGTGAATGGGGTGGAATTATCTCTCCGGGTCCAGTCCATCTCGCATAGATCTTATTACTAGAATCTGGTATCAGCAAAACAACTTGTTCTCCGATGCTAAAATTCTTCACAGATGACCTCTTGTTGAAGTAATCTCCTTTTGTTTCTGAGCAGCAGTTAAAGATGCACTCTCAGCAGCCTTTTCCATATTTATCTTCATTTTCTGAAGGTAATCAGCAGCTGACTGGGAAATGTTCGTCGGAAGATGTATTTCACCTGCCCAGGATGATTTAAGAATAGCCAACGGCCCTCGAGCTTCTCTGCCATAAAGTAACCTAAATGGTGATACACCAGTGATAGTGTTCGGTACTTCACGGTATGCAAATAATTGTCGATCCCAGCTTCTTGGATCTTCACGAATAACGTGATGAATCATGTCCTTCAATACCTTATTCCATCTTTCAACTAGTCCGTTGCTCGCCGGGTAGCCAGGACAGGAAAACCTAGGACTAGATCCAATCCTTTTCGTAAATTCTTGGGTTAAAGCCGACTTGAAGTTTGTGCCTTGATCACTGGTAATTATACTCGGAATTCCAGTCCTCGAGAATATTTGTAATAGAGGGTCACATACAGATTTGGCTGTTAGGGATCTAAGTGGTACTGATTCAGGCCAACGTGTATGTTGATCCATCATACAAATAACGTATTTATGCCCTCTACCAGATGACGGTTGAATAGGTCCGATCACATCTATGTTTACAATCTCAAAGGGCAGCTCCCGACGAACAATAGGTTTAATGGGAACTCTATCTCCAATTTTCTCAGGCTTCCGAAGCTGACACCCTTTGCATGTCTGGACGAATTCAGCAATTTCACCAGACATATTTGGCCAAAGGAAATTTTATTTTATCCTCTCTTTTGTTTTCTTAACCCCCATATGACCTCCAAAAACTGACTCATGAGCTAGTTTCATTACTTTATCTATTCTGCAACGCGGTAAAACTAATTGCATAGCTGATTCATTTAGAATTTTATCCCTGTGATAAATTAATCCATCAATTAATTAAAAAATATCCTTTGTTTAATTTTAACTCTGCACGAACCTTTTCAAGAGAATCACAATTATTCTGCTCATCTTTCATTTTAGTGTAATCCGAATTAAAATTTATATTATCTAAGTCACTCTCAACATAAAATATATCTCCCCCCACTGCTTCATTTTCATCATTTGAAAACGTAATAGAACTATCAGCTGATTCAGCAAAAATCTCATTTTCCTTTTTATTATTTTTGTCATTTATTAAACACAATTACTCATATAAAGCAGGATGTATTAAAGCCTCAACATTTAATTTATCTGTGATCGCTACCAAGCAATCCATTGGGTGATTCAAAGAATTATTATCAAGAGCTATAGCGGTTTTAATTAGTTTTGCTTCTACATTCACTCCGAATGCAGAACTTAAAATAATGTTTCCGAATTCATCATTATAGTTATCTGGAAAGGTATCGGAATTACATATAAAAAATCTTGGTTCCGCTATCCAAAACACAATTTATTGCTTTCCCGTTAATATAAACAATCACATATTTCAAAGGCTCAAGGTCAACTTTCGGTTGTATATATTGCACTTGAGTAGTCTCTTTTTTTTAGTTCTCAGCCCCCGGGGCAGCCAATCGGAGTCAATGATCACTCTACCCAACATCCAATCAGAGAGCAATCTTTCAAAAACTTTTCACCCAGATGAAGAACCATAGCCACGCCTCCCGGACTCCATCGCCCAACCAATCGCCATCATGCCACTCAGCAGAATGTCAAACTCCACTTTTGCCATGCCCAACATCATAGACTCTCACGATATGGGATTGAGGACTGTTTTACAGTCCAGACGCCCAAAAATAAACGCCTATTCAACGCCTATTCTTTTTTAGTTTAGAATACTTTTTATTACAGTCGAGCTAAATGGTTATCACCACAAATGTAAAATTCTATTTTTTTACTTAACCTACTTAGTTTTGAGTTATTAAATTTATTTTCTTTCCAATTGAGATTTATTCCCTCCCGTCTCGAGTTAGGAGGGATATATTTAAAATACTTTCATGAGTCATTCCGATTATGACATGCTCTATGTGAAAACTCCGAAAATGATTTTCCTTTAGAAGCATAAAACATGTCACACTCTTTTCCCATTTGAATTGGTATGAACCAATTTTGCTCCTGTTTTATATTTATATGAACGGCCGTTTCATTATCTAACGTTTCATATAATTTATCGCTAACAATTAACTCCTTTAAAGAATTAAAATCATTTACATTTCTCAAATTACAGTATTGATCCCAATTGGCTAACAAACGAGATGCAAACTGAACACGCGTTTCAATTGGCATTCGTTTCGCTTTTTGAAAATTTTGCAAGCAAATTAAAGGTGTTGGCTCAAATTCTCTTAGAACTAAACTTTTTAATTTATCATAGACGCTTATTTCTTCATCCTTTACATAAACTAAGATATTTTCGACCTTTTCTCCTAGCAGATTTAAAAGAATCTCTCCTTTAAATTCATCCGGCACATTTTTGGTTTTAAGTAAACGTTCTAAAGAAGAGAAAAATAAATTCCATCCCTTTTGTTTTTTAGGAATCGGAAGAGTTAACGTACGAACTCTTAGAATAAAATTTTCTATCGAAGTTTGCTTTGTTTCGGGATTTGTACGCTGCAACCCTCATTGCTATCCCTTTGACTTTCCAATTTTGCCCTTTCTAAATTTATTTTTCCCAATTCTATTTCCAGATTTATTTTTTCAAACTCAAGCTGCGATTCTAACGTTAAACGCGCTTGCTCTTCCTTCGATTTTCTGTCCGCACGCGTTTGCTCTTCATACGATATTCTGTCCGAAATAATCGAATCTAAATAGTCATCAATAAACTCTTTATTGTTTTTATACTTCTCGCTATTTAAAATTAATTTTTTTAAATCTAACACTTTCATTTCTGGGGTTATTTTCTCCCCCAATTCATCCGCTATTAATATTCTTCCTTTCTAGATCCGCGAAACATGATTAGAAAGAATTATACTAAATGAATTAACTAACCCAGAAAATTTAGGAAAAAAAACCTTGCTGAATTCGCTCAAAACGATGCAAAAGGGTTGCCTACCTCGTGGTTCCTTTTGATGTCTTGACTCCCTCAGGCGTTCGATATCCTGACGTTAATGCGCCAATGTGATACGTTGTGGCAAAAGGTGTACTGTTGTTGTAGCTTCACCAATAGACGTATTCTTAAAGACAACACTTTTATTTGCTATAAACATGAAAAATTTTAAAATCAAAGTACCCATGCTGGTAATATTTCAAAATGGCCTCCGACCTAACGCGCCAGTGCCGAGGAGCTCTCTCTCTTATACACAAAAGAACACATTCTTACCGGAGGAGAGCACAGTGCGCCTGAGGGAAGGAAACACTAGTTTTTTTTCTCACGTTTTAAAACATTCAGTTGAACTGAAATTTTATATACACGATATTTTTGGATGATAATACGATGCTTTAATGATAATTAATAAAAATTAATTACCATTTAATGTTGTGATTCTGTCCAATGTATATAC
The DNA here is from genome assembly GCA_019973935.1 of Trichonephila clavipes. Lineage (NCBI taxonomy): Eukaryota > Metazoa > Arthropoda > Arachnida > Araneae > Nephilidae > Trichonephila > Trichonephila clavipes. Next base: position 99,351 of record BMAU01018950.1, on the reverse strand, counting down.
ATATTTATATTAATTGTAACTATTTAATAAAAAGTAGCTAAAATAAAAATTTTCTTTGTTGATCTAAGTAGGAATTGACTTTAAATTATTTTTTTATAGAACTCTCTTGTTAATCATATGCTCCGATATGTTTTAATTAAAGCATTATTAAACAAGCGTAATTAAAAAAATGTTTTTTTTTTCTATCCCATTTTGACTTTAATCAACACTTACATAATAGATTTTAACGTGTCTCATCCATTTTTCTTGAAATACTCCGTAGATCGTTAGAATAAAAGCGAATTAAAATTCCCGTAAAAATACCGAAGAATAGAAAGAAAAAAGAAGAGAGACAGCTGTTTTCCGTTCTCTATTCTTAAAATGTTTTGTCTTTGTTGATTTTACTGGTTCGTCATCTGCCTCTGAACGTTTAGCAATCACACGCGCAATTGATTGATATAACACACATTTCTGTTTTTATCATTTTCTTCCGCTTCGTGTGCCTGTGGGGGGGGGATCTTTCCACTTATTTCACTTGAATAAAACTGCTGTTTGCCAAGTTTAAAAGAAGGCGGGAAAACCATTCGCACTTACACAGGTTAAATTCTTGTTTGGAGAATTTTTAGAAGTTGTACGAAAGTTCAGTTCTCATTACGTAGGCACAAATTTATCAGTTTTAAAAAAAATTCATTCAGAAAGAATTCACTCTTCAAAGTTTCACAAAACAGGACCACGCACCAGTGAGCTCTACGACCTTTTTACAATCATGAGCGATATCAGCGATTTTATGGATTTCTCACCGACGCGACAATCAAAAGTCGCAGCCTGCGAAAAACTCAGGGATACTGTTCACAGCATCTCAGCCATGCATAGCTCTATCTCAGAAGGTGCACGTACACCAACCAAGAACTCCTTCCTTGAACTCTACCAGATGACTTCTTTCGACTTGGCTAAGAAAAAAGACGAATTGGTAAGTGAGCTCAAAACCCTTCCCCATGTACAAGAGATGATTGCAAAGAGCATAAAATTCCCCGATTGTTGAGGATTCTAACGTTAGTGAATCCACTTTGGATAAAACTAATAATAATGTCAAGAAGAAAAAACAAAATAAAAAGCGAAAGAATAGAACTAAGGAATCCTCGGAGGAATTTATTTTTCCGAAAAAGACGGCTCGGCCCGTCTCTCCCATTTCTACCCAGGACCCGATAGAAACTAAAAATAATTTTTTTCCGATCTCGAACAGGATGTCGAGCATCCACTCCCTACGAATGAAAATGTAATTTCCGAAACAATTACTCCCCGACTAAACCCCCTCCCTGTAATGCTTAAAATAAAAGATAATTTCCGTGATCAGATGAAACTTATAATAAATAAATTCCCAAATCTCCGCAACAAAATCGTTGGTGATGTAGTTAAAATGTTCTCTAATGATCATGAGGAACGCAGATCCCTCATTCAATTTTTAAAAACTGACATAGACTTTGAATTTTACGTCATTGATGTTAAAAAGATAAGCCCATTAAAGCAGTAATTAAAGGCCTCCCCAATTCCTCTATTACCAGCGACCTAGCAGATGTAGGTTTCAAAATTGAAAGCTGTACTCAGCTTACCTCTAAAAGAACCAAAAAACCCCTCCCATTTTTCTTAATAACTCTCCCGAGAAACGCGCAAATAGCAAAATTTTCGACTTAACTCACCTAAGTTATTTTACAAGTGAGAGTTGAGGGTTACCTCGTTAGAGGAATAACCCAATGCTTCAACTGTAATAACTTTTATCATACCGCCGCAAACTGTCACATGCAACCAAGGTGCTTAAAATGCGGAAAGAACCATGCCACGAGAAACTGCCTAATTAAAGAAAGACAGGAAAATCCATTCTGCATCAACTTCCAAGACTACGGACACTCGGCATGCTACACCAAATGCCCCAAATTCCCCCAGCCGAAAAAAGGAACCCCTTTCGGAGACCCCAAAAAAAAAATCGAAATTTCGCCTCTAAATGGATTAAAGAGGGAATTTCTTTCGCTAACGTTATTAGCGGCGAAGTCCCCAATCAGATTCCTATCGATGACAAAAAAAAGAAGATCCCCCCATGGATTCCTTAGTCAAGATAGTAACAACACCTCAGACTTAACTCAAGTATTAGAACTCTTCCAAATAATTTCCAATTTAGTCAAGAAAAATCCCAAAATCCTAGATCTACTCACTAAATTTAAAAAAGCTAAATCAGATGAAGAAAAACCTGCCTTCTCGCAGAAGTAATTATGGATAAAGTTTAAACTTTATCATTTTAATTTTACTCATTATAATCAACCTAAAATTTTTCCCCTTATTATTTTTATTTTTAAATTTAAATTACTGTTCCATATTTAACTTTTAATTCTTTTTAAATTATCAAGTTCATGCAATCAATTCCAAGAGCTCACTTCCATTCTATCTCAAAGCCACACCACAGAAACTGGTTTCAGCCAATCACATTGGATCTCTCTCGAAGTCACGCCCACCCCTCCAACAAAGTTCCAACACAACGAACATCGCAGTTCCAGATAGAGGGCAGAAGACTGCTGGCGCAGTCTAGATACCTCAGACTAAATAATCACCGTTAATCTTCAAAGTTTCAAGAAATACTTTTTTAAAAATATTATACTTTCTATTATAGTTTAATTTAGAATGTATTGATGTAAACTAGGTTTTGTGTGAGTGATTGATTGATTGAATATTAACGTCGCACTGTTCAGCTACACGAGGGCTTTTAGCGACGGACCACGTAATTTTAAACCATGGTCAAGTAACGTGGACGACACCTGAGCTGGCACCACCTGTCCTAACTACCACACCACAACAAGGGGAGGAGGTTTCAGCTCTCGACAGATTTAACGCGCATCGCTGCCCTACACGGCGGGTCTTCAGTGGTACTGGGCTCGAAGTCGTGACATGGCAAGCCACGGTCCGATACCTATACCACGGCCTCGGTATTGTGTGTGGATTATGTCTTAAATCAGCGATTTCCAACTGAAGTCCACATGGACCTATAGAGGGTTAATAAGTGGTTTAAAGGACTCCAAAAAAGAAAAACAATTGTATTTCGGGATCCACGATATAAACTAATAGAACCATGAGAAACATTGATAAAAAAATAAAGATAATATTATACAGAATTCCAGAAATTCTCAAGTCATTTTTATTTCCTAGAACTTTATTTATTTAACGGGAAAAAAATATTCATCTGAAATTCTAGGAGAAAGAATTATTTAAGTAACTATATATATTCATCTACATAGAAAAAGTCACTAAGTGGTTGCTATTTCAGTCTTTATTGAGTTATCGGTGTCATTGCAGTGAAATGTATGAATTTTGTTATTCTGCTTTGGGATTATCTTTCCTTGAGTAGTTAAAAGCAATGTTAGCTCATGGGATGAAATGTAGTACGTCCGATCCTTGGTAAATTTATTTTATATACTGGGTATCCAGCTTTAAAGTATCCAAAAGTAATGACTTATTATTACGGAACTACCCATCAGAATGTAATAAATTGTTCATCCATGGATTGGAAAACTCTCCGAGATATTTGGGTCTAGTCCGATCGACCACACGTGCGCGCATTATTCGGCAATCGCGGACGATAAACTTTTTACACTAATTTCATTAGTACAGTTGTGGACGCGCTGTGTTAGAACACAATGGAATGTCGACCCTCCGACATCAAATTCAATCCACCAATGGGAAAGAACTTCAAAGCAGAGAGGAACTTGAGTATCTCAAACTGGCAACTTTCCTTTAGTTTTCGTAGTAGAACACAGTGTTGATCGTGTGCATGATTCATTTTGTAGGAGTCCTTACAAACCTATTAGGCAAACCAGTAACATTCCATTTTGTCCGAACACGTCGATGTGCACGCGTGACTGATTAAAATTCCGTGGGGTCACTTCACGAAAATCGATTTTTCAATTTCGGTTGAAAAATAAAATGTCACTCTTTCTCTTTCTGATGCAGTTTAAATTTTTGTTCTAGCGGAATTGGAAGTATTTTTCATATTTTTTTTTAAAAAAGTTGTTTACGTCTGTCAAATCCCTTATGGTGATAGGGAAAATTAACCAAAGTACGATCTGTACCATTCTGTGGCGTCCACATTTTTAGTAATGAAATTAGTGTAAAAAGTTTATCGTCTGCAATTTCCAAATGATGCGGCCGATCGGACAAGACCCAAATATCTCGGAGAGTTTTCCAATCAATGGAAGAACAGTTTATTACATTTTGATGGGTAGTTCCGTAAAATAAGCCATTACATTTGGATACTTTAAGCCTGCACACCCTGTATTTTCTTGGCTTTAATTTCACAAATTTCTATTCAATATCCAGTCTTTAAATCTAAATTGCATGGCTAATAAATATGTTAAACATAAAATCAGGTTATACCTACATAAAGTTAGAGCCCATATTATTTACAAGATAAAAAAAGGTTATAGAAACTTGTGATTTAAAAAATAAAATGGTAATTGTTTGAACTCCTCCCCTATTGTCTTTTTACGATGGCTCAAGATTCTAAATGAATATTTATATAGTTTTTGTACTTTTTCGTGTGTGATTTGGTTTTAAAAACAGCAAATAAGAAAACTTCTAAATTTTCTTTTTTATCATTGTTTTCACATCTCCTTTAAAAAGAAGTCAAGGATTGCATTAAATTTGTGGAAATGAAATTCAGAATAAAGTTTATCTAATGGATTTCAATTTTTAGTTGCAATAAGTATATTTATTTCATGATAACTCCGTACTTTTCAAAGGAATTTCAGTCATACTGCACCATATTTGGGTATAAGCATTTTAATAGTCAATGTATGTTAGTGAAATTTTTAAGCCTTTTCCAGATAAAACCATGTTCATAACTTTTATATTTCATCAATATTTTAATGCATGAATTAACATTTTTTTTATTCCGCTTTAGATGTGATACTCCGAAGAAAGATTTGGTAGACAATTCTGAAAGCGGGAGTAATAAAGGTCCGGATATTATCCCGTTATCTATAGATCCAGATGGTAAGTAACAAGTTTTATTGCGTGTTCTCACTGAAAGAATTTAAAAAGTTTTAAATTCCAGCGTTTTGCTCCTTAATTTTTATTACTTTGGCAAGCCTTGCTTAAATCTCAGTACATTTAAGGAATTAATTCCATATATAAATATATATACCAAATTATTTTCACAGAATTGAATTTAATAAAATGATTTAATTTATTTGATAACAATGAATTGTAATAAAACTGTGTGTTTATCATAAATTTTGTGTTCTCAGTAGCAACGGTTTCTCACTATGAAGGCAAGGTCGAGCACGAAATTAAATTTTATTTCAAATATTTACATCACCTCCGAGTTTGAACCCGTTCTTACAACTACCTACAATAAATTGCCGCATAGCATTTAGGCAATCAAACTACATTATAAAACATTTTTAAAAGTATGTAATATTTTTCATTTACAAAATGTATTTTTAAGTCAAATTAATGAGAATATTTCGGATCTGTTGATTTTCATTACAGTTGCATTGATGAAATCTTTCGCTTAAGCACCACCCACTTTTCCAAAGCTTCAATCCTAAGTAAGTTTAATACAGCTTTCCATCGCTTAGATGTGACAGGAAAATCTTTCAAAATTACTTTCTAAGTCATTTATCACACAATAAGCTTAAATGACAGTTGACACGATTTCACTTGTTACTCAAGAATAGATAGCATAACGTTCACTAACTAATGATTATCATTTACCACGAGTATTTTTCATTGGTGCTTTATCAGAGGCTTGTATAATCATCCTTATTAAATGAGGTACAGTACAGTCCCGATAATCCGAACAATATCGGACCGACCCCTGTTCGGATTACGTGATTGTTCGGATTAGCCGGAGTAACAGCTTACGGGTCTATTGTGTCTATGTATTTTGTCGTAATGTGAGCGTACGCGCCCACTTTTTTGCCGCGTGGACTGTACTCCCACTCCTCGACGCGTGTGTCCTCCCTACACCACTCCTAACTTAGTGTGTCAGTGTGACTGCGTGTGCGTGTGCCCGTACTGTTGGCCGTCAGTCGTTCCGCGCTCGTTCTATACTCGTCCGCTTTTGTCTCTGTGTTAATAACAGTGTTACAGTGTGATATTCTACAGTGAAAACCGTTTGTTGTGTGTTTTGGACATTTATCTGTGATACAGTGAACGTAAAGATTGTTATGGCGAGTAAGCGTAAACACTCAACACTTACTCTTAAAGACAAACTAGAGGTTATAAAGCGTTTAGATTGAAGGTGTGACAAAAAATTGGCTACAGAGTTTAATGTTGGCAAAGCTACATTTTTGTGATTGGAGAAAAAATCGTCAAAGCTTGAACAATACTGTGCTAATTCTTCTGGCGAGACTTTGAAAACAGACAGACAGCAAAGCAATCGCTGTACGATAAAGTTGATAATGCGCTTCATATTTGGTTTACCCAGGAAAGACAAAGAGGAACCCCCCAGTGGGCCTATCATTCATATTCAATTAAATAAATTAATGAACGCGGTGATGCCTCTGCGTGAATATTAAATAAAGAACTGTTTTGAATTAAGGTTTACACTATAAAATATTCACCGATTTTCGTCCTTAAAATTATAAATTTTTTTCCGCGGAGCCGTTCGGATTAACCGGATGTTCGGATTAGCCGCGTTCGGATTAGCGGGACTGTACTGTACTAAAACTTAAACTCAAATGTTCGGTGTCGGTATGATCCAATTTGTGGATATCCCAAGTTTCATTTGAAGTACTTCAATGTATCTAGGGCTCTTTGTATTTAGCTTTTATATCAGGAGTCTTTACTAATTTATGCGTCAGCTTCTTACAATTTTACCATTCCAATACTCCTCAACCCATGCTTTCCTAGCAGAAATATATAAAACGTAACCCAAAAGAGGAAATTTGGTTGACTTTATCACATTGATAATTAATTGAAATCATACAAATACCCAAATTTGAGTTTGTTAGGCAAATACAGTTCAAAACAATAGGACATACATATACATCTACTTCAAATGCTACAGTAAATTCAATTTAGAACATGTTAATTGTATTTGTAAAAGAAGCTTTGTTTATATCGTGATGGTAAGATTTTTCTTTTATTGACAATATAATTACAATGGAACTTGCTAAGAATTAGTAAGCTCGTATAGCCATTATAGTCTCTGTTTCAGCTACTTTACTTTATTACTATTAGCTTTCAGGTGCACCCGAGTCAGCTCGCGACTTTCTGATGACCAATCCGACACTGGACTCGCCAACCATCGACTACCAAGCAAGCCATAACGAAAGCCTTCTCCAGATTTTCCATGTGAAGGTCTGTAACTCACTGGTTGAACACATGGCGAACAATTTGACCAGGCTAGATAAACCCTGCTTCTAAGTGACCGACCTATCTCCGAGCACGTCCTATGCTTTTGTTATCTATGCCTGTAACGTAACCTGCAATGATTGGGTCGACCTCGTAGCCATCACCCTCTCTACTAATGAGGAAAGGAAAGGTACATTCACCAACTAAAGTATTCATGATTTTCTGTCCATCAACCCATTCAGGACCAGGTGATTTTTCCTATTAAGCCTAACTCCATTTAAAAATTCATATAAAATCATAATTGTAAGTAAGTATGGCAAAATTTCTAGTTAATAATCACCCCCCACATTCCAAATTTCGTACGTCCCAAATTCAGATCACAGGCATCAGAACGGGAAAAACACCTATCTCATATATAATACTGTGTTCCCTGAAGTAATCATGGTCCTGAACGAGTTAAGGAACAGTATTCTCAAGTTTATGTACTAATTCCATATATTTGCGCTCCTGGCCAAAATGTCATTATTTCAGAGATTAATTTTGATGGTCCGTTTTCACCAGTTCGATGAAATTCACTACTATACATTTCATTTTACAATTTATTTCGGGTACTGGCTTGTTAAAATGGGATTATTTCTGGGAGTTCTTTATTTAGGTGGGCAGTCAGTTGAGTGTTTTCTTTTTTTTAATGTTTGTTCCCAACAATAATCTGGGAAATACTGATTATATTTATATTTGAACACAGTTGAAAAAAAATGACAAAACGTATGTACTTTATTATTATTACTTTTTTTTTACACATAACATTAAATTTTCTTTTGCTGAAACATTACTTTTCCTCCTTTACACTCTTGTACATGCAGGCATAGTGCATAAACTATGCTGGACAGGTCAACTATGGCTTTGAATTACTGGAAAAACATGACGGCATAGATTTTCACAAGTGTTATAGAACTACGTTGTAGATAGTTAACATAGCACTTTAATTTGAATGAATTTAAAGCTATCAATGTTTATAAAGTAAATAATACTACCCACGAGAAAATCCATTTTTTTTCATAAAAAGCTAACTAATGAATTACGAAAGGAAAAAGAAAATTCATAAAATTTAATTTACAAGTATGTCCAACTATGTTGAACAAAAACGGGTAATGAGATTTGTGCTAATATGAGTGGAATTCGTACAATAATTCTTTTTACGAAAGCTTATTGAAAATTCCTACAAAACGTATACATGCTAAATACAATTGTTTTTTTAAAAAAAAATATTGCTTTGATTTAAAAAAAAATTCATACCAAATTTATTACGTGTATTATTAGCAATAGTTAGAAAAAATATTAAAGCATTTGGCTCAATAGAAAATAATCCTTAGTACTTGAAATGAAGACAAGTTATTTTATTTTTCTGAGATGTCAGTTTAAAGTTTTGATTAAGTATGGCACAAAGATAATTGGAGTGTTAATACCATGCTGTCGCATTATTTTTAGGATGAATGTTTGGAATTTTTCTGAAAGAAAATGGTTTGTTTTTGAGGCATTTAATGCTGTTTTCCATTCGTTACACCACTCCTTAAGGACAGCAATAGCTTATATGACGAGAGAACATTCTAAGTATTTTATGTTGAGCCACTATCACATTGTCATCTGAATAAATGTAGATAATGGTGTTTTCTGAATTTGTTATATTGTTATCAGAGATTAAATAGGGTAGGCCCAGGAATTGAGCCCTACAGTACTCCAGCTTAGGTGAATCTCAAGTTTGAGAGTGTTTTTGATTTCAAAGGAGAAATTTCTGTTTGTTAGTATAATTTTAAATATGTCTTAACAATTAAGCATACTGTTAATTAATAATTTTGTTAGTAAATTACATCTATGTTCATTATTTTTTTAATTTGTCTAGTGAAGCATGTATGAATCGTAGACATAAATTTAATCCTTTATAAAAAGGATTACCAAATATTTTATCATACTGTGAAACACATAATAATATGTATGTACGAATCATATAAAATGCCCTCCAAGTAAAATATCTGAAAACACATCTACCTCCATGTTTGTCTTAACAGAAATATTTTTTAAAAGTTTTGCACCAAAATATTTTGAGAAATATTGTTTTTAGTTTGTATTTGGAAATTCTAACGAATCAAAGTAGCCATGAACACTGTGTGGTCAAGGTTGGCTGTTAACTATTCGTCGGTGTTGTTTGTTGAGTCATAAACTAGTTCTGGTGACACTAAAGATCTAGCATGAGTCTGAAGCATTTAAAATCTGTCGATATTCAATGTTTCCACGTTGGCATTTCAGTGAAATTTGGAGAATGGGGTGCCTTCTCAGGTGCTGACTTCACTTGACTATGGTTCGAAATTACGAGGTCCGTCATCAATAGAACTTGTCGTTTCTGAGTGTAATGTTAATAAATTCTTTAATGAAAATGGAATTTTAATAGTAATATATTGCAATTTTTAGTAAATCCATATACTTTTCTTTATTAAAATATTGGTATTTGGCTTCTATAGATATATCTTCCTTTCAGCCAAAATCGTCAAACTGTCCTTTAAATCTAATGATCAATATTCTCATTGGAGTGGCTGCTGTATTTGTGGAGGGGGGTGTTTTCGTCATTCAAGTGAAGCGCCAGACTTGGAGGAAGTGCAAAAAAGGTAATTAATAGATTTTAGTAATAATTATATTCAATCTAAACAAAATATTAATGTGAATAAAATCCATTAATGAGAAAAGCGATTGAAACAGCATTTATTAACTGACGACAAAAACAGAATGAACATAAAACATGAAAAACAATTCAACAACTTTCACAGCGCCATCTAATGGCATTCAAACAATAGAATATTTAACAAACTGGATATAACAATATAAGTTCTTGAGAAACTAAACTAAATAATATTTAAAATTAGTAAGCACCTCAATAGTCATAATGATTATATCTAGTTGTTTAAAAATGATTTGATGGTATAATAAATTAATTTAAATCTTATTTTCACGAAATGTACAAAAAGTTTCAACTAGAAACTCCACTGCAGAATAAAACTAATGAATCACTAAATCTAACCCACTGACTGCGTTTGACGAGTGTTCTCTTCATCGAGAAGTTGCAGGACTTAGGGTCATGTTGAGTATCCTCGTCATGGGTATAAAGTAGCCTCCATTGGTTATTTAAATTGTAATTTTTGAGAAAAATAAAACATATTATCAAGCTTCAAGATGTTTAGAGTATTTTAAGGCGAGGCACAGAGTAAAACAAATAAATAAAAAACATGAAACATTTTAGATGAACTATGCATCTCCATATGCACCGGCTGAAACAGCGTATAAGATAACGCATAGCGAATTTTATGTGCGATAATGTTTTTTGGTTGTTAGCCTAAAAGAAGGAAGGCAAAAAGTCAGAAAGTTGTTTTATAATAGGGTTCCCTCAGGTAGCTATTGGACAAATGCGTGGCGCTGACCAATCGCTCAGCTCATGGATAGCTGCTGATCCGAAGTTACCTAATATCGAGTGGCATAAATGCCAACTGTTTGATATTAACACATCACTCAATAAGTCCCAGGACTAACTAATAAAACGACTTTTAAGCAAAATAGAGCTTTATTTATAAAGATACTCCCCTTCAACAGTGATGCATTCAGTGCAGAGATCTTCTAATTTTTTAATACCTTTTTCGTAGAACGATTTGTCTTTGCTCTCAAAATAGGCTTCAATTTCGGTAATCACTTCTTCATTTGAGCCAAACCTCTTTCCCTGTAGCATCATTTTACTGTCCACAAACAGCCAGTTGTTACTGGGTGCCAAATCTAAACTGTACAGTGGGTGGGAAAGTAATTCAAAGCCCAATTCATTCAATTTGACCATCGTTTCATGGACTTGTGTCACGAAGCATTGTCTTGGTTAAAGAGCACTTTTTTGTTCTGCAGTTGAGTATGTTTTTTCTTTTATTTTTTTTCTCATTTAGTTGATCCGATAACAAAATGTAATATTCACTATTCATTGTTTTGCCTTCCTCAAGGTAGTCAATAAACAAAACTCCATGTGCATCCCAAAAGACGGACGCCATAACCTTGCCAGCTGATGTTCGAGTTTTTGGTTGCTTTGGCAGCTTTCACCGGCAGCTGACGATCTTTTTGATTCAGGCGTGTAGTAATTTATCCACGTTTCATTCATTGAAGCATATCTACGTAAATAATCCTGATTAATTCATTTAACAGCTACAAACAACGCTCTAAATCGTTGATGCATTGTTTTTTATCGACAGTTAGCAAACGCGACACCCACTTTGAATACAGCTTTCTCATTGACAAATGATGTAAAATAGTGAATACACTGCTTTCTGATATCTTCAAATCCTCTGCTATCTCATGCAACTACAATTTACGATGAGCTAGAACAATTTTATTAACTTTTTTTTATTTTTTGGAACTGCAGAATTTGGGTGATCTGAACGTTCAGAGTTGTCCTGCATAACACCTCTAAACCGTTGTTGGCGACAGACCTGAGTCCGGATAACACTTATCAAGCCATTGTTTAGCTTGGACAGTGTTTTCCCCATCAAAAAGCAATGTTTAATACATGAAATTCTTTTTTATCCATGGTTTCTAAACAAACAAAAGTTGCTTCACTAAAACCACTGTAACTTTCCAACTAAAGATATTACCACGAAATCTTGACATGTGCCATTTGAAAGTTAGTGCTGGTAGGTTAGACTTAGAAAAGTTAGCAGGTAGCGCCATCTATATGTTAAGCCCAGGAGTTACTGAGTGATGTGTTACAACAATGTGCTGAATAAAAATAAGCCCAATACTGTGCTGTCTAAGAAACAGTTATTGGGTTGAGAAAGACAAGGATACTTTCTGGTAAAAGAGGACTGTAATCAACACTACAGCAGCTACTCCAGAACATCCTTAGTGTCAAGACAGGGGTAGATAATATTTTCCACACTGTTATAAACTAAGATCAGAAAGGAATAGAGTTACTGGTGTTCCATTTGCAAAGTCCCATTATGTATAGTACCTTGTTTAGGTGAATACCCATTCCACAGGAGAAATTTAAATTCTTACTTTTATAAATGTAATTTTTTTTACCGTTTTTCGAGTAATATGTATATAGTATTTGTTTATGTTAACCAAATAAATAAGTATTAGTAATAAAAAATTGGTGATTTTATAAAATAAACCCATCTTTTTTATCTAATACTTTAACAGCGACACACACTGTGATTAACGAGTACACTCGTCCTCGCTGAATTTCGTGACACACATAGTTGTGCGCTCTTAAACGGGTGCGCCCCAGTTAACAGTGTAATATTATTCTTATGTAATCTGGCATCACTTAATTTTGTTTTCTAGATTGGCAACACCCTGTACAGTCATTGTGTAAACAACAATCATTTAACCTCACTTCTAAGTCATTAAAAGCTAAGTTCCGTCCATTCAACTCCGTTTACTTTATTTATAGTACAATTTTAATGACTTAGAAATCTTCTTGAATCGTTTCTGTTTTTAAATTTGATAATGGAACAATTGCAGAAACCTGAAAGATTTGATATAGATCCTACATGTTCTAATTCGGAAACAAAATGGCACCATTGGAAAAAAACTTTTGAAAACTTTTTAGGAGGCATAAAAACCATTACAGAAGAAAATAAACTCCCTTTGCTATGTAATTACGTAACCTCAAATGTTTATTAGTTCATTAATGATTGCACAACTTATGCTCAAGCTATTGCGATATTTGATTCTCTTTTTATACAGAAACATAACGTTATATTCGCTAGACATTGCTTGTCAACGCGAAATCAACAAACTGAAGAAACTGTCAGTGAATATTTACAAATTTTAAATCAATTGAGCAAAGACTGTGACTTTACTGATGTGAAGGCTGAAGAGTACCGAAAAGGGCATGTTAGAGATGCTTTCATACGAGGATTAAAATGTCCTCGTATTCGTCAACGACTCCTCGAAAATACATTGATGACTCTCGATCAAGCTTTTGAGCAAGCTAGAACACTTGAATCAGCTGAAGTCCATGCAGCTTCTTATATGGGAAGTTCATTCCCTGTACAATCCGCAGCTATGAAAACAGAAGATTTTTCAGAAGAAACCGTAGCAACATCAGCGGCTTCCTCCTCCTCCTCAAGGTCTCAAAAATGCTTCTTTTGTGGAAATGACTTACACTCACGAACTCTTTGTCCAGCTAGAGATGTTACTTGCAGAAACTGTGGAAAAAAGGGACATTACCAGCGAGTGTGCAAATCTAGACCTGGGAGAAACTCTTCAAATGTGGTGGCTTCTTCAAACACACTGGCAGCTATTTCGGGATCTATTCACTGCATTAATCGATACAGGAAGTTCTCTTAGTTTTCTTAACGAAAAACATGTGGCGAAATGTAAATTGAAAGTTGAACCATATTTGGGAAAAATATCCATGGCAAACTCCTCTTTGGTGACTGAAACAGAGGGTGTTTGTAAAGTTTTAATTTGAAAATTGAAAACTTCACTTATCAAAATGTGGAACTTTTAGTTATGAAAGATCTTTGTAGTGATGTTTTGATTGGCCATGATATTCTAAACAGACATTCATCAGTAGAAATTGGATTTGATGGTAATAGACCTCCACTAACAATTTGTTCTTTGGCTGTAGCACAAGTACCTCCTGTTTCGTTATTTTCTAACTTGAATCTAGACTGTAGACCTTTGGTTACAAAATCGAGACGTCAGACTGTTGAAGACAATATTTTTATGGCATTGGAAGTTCAGAAACTTCTCCAGGAAGGAGTCATCGAACCAAGTAACTCACCATGGAGGGCTCAAGCCTTTGTCATTAGAGGAGAAAATCATAAGCCAAGAATGGTGGTTGACTACTCTCAAACAATTAATAAATACACTTTGCTGGATGCAAAAATAGAAGAGGTAATTTTGAAAATTTCTAAAAATAAAGTTTTTAGCAAAATTGATCTCCAAAGCGCCTACCATCAAATTCCTATCCAGGATAGCGAGAGACATTATACAGCTTTTGAAGCTTGTGGAAAGCTCTACCAGTTTTTGCGTGTTCCTTTTGGGGTTACTAATGGAGTAGCTTGTTTTCAAAGAGTCATTGACAAAATTATTGAGGATGAAGGACTCACCCTTGCATATCCATTCATTGATGATGTTACTGTGTGCGGAAAAGATCAGAAAGAACATGATGACAACTTAGAGAAGTTCATGACTGTGGCAAAGAAGTATAATTTGATTCTAAATGAAGATAAGTGTACCTACTTGAGTAATTCTGTCCATTTGCTAGGCTATATTATTCAGGATAGTATAATTAAACCGGATCCTGAACGACTAAAACCTTTGCAAGATATGCCTGTTCCGAAAGACTCATCTGCATTGCAACGTGCTTTAGGAATGTTTGCCCATTATTGCCGATGGATCCCGGGGTTTTCTAAGAAAATATGTCCTCTTCTAGGAAAGAAACAGTTTCCTCTTTCTAGAGATGCTGTATTGACTTTTAATTCACTGAAAGATGATGTGGCGAATGCTGCCTTGGCAACAATTGAAGATGACATACCATTTAGAGTGGAAACTGATTCATCTGATTTTGCGATTGGAGCTACCTTGAGCCAAGCTGGACGTCCTGTTCCTTTTTTCTCAAGAACACTACATGCATCTGAATTGAGACATTCATCCCCAGAATCATCATTGGAGACACTTCTTGATGGGAAAGCATTTTGAAGTATTCACTGATCAACAAGCAGTCGCATTTGTATTCAATCAGCGACATGGTAGTAAAATTAAAAATGAAAAGTTAATCCGTTGGAGACTTGAACTTGCTAGTTTTAAATTTGACATTATTTATCGTCCAGGAAAGCAAAACGTGATTGCTGATACATTATCACGTATAACTGGTGCTATAACTCCCAGAGTCGACTTATACAATCTTCACAACTCGCTTTGTCATCCTGGAGTGACACGAATGCACCTTTGGGTTCGTTGCAAAAATATCCCTTTTTCTTTAGAGGATATAAAGAAAGTCACAAACTCCTGTTTAATATGTAATGAATTAAAGCCAAGGTTTGTTAAAAATGTTGGAGCACTTGTGAAAGCTACTGCTCTATTTGAAAGGTTGAATCTTGACTTTAAAGGACCTTTACCTAGTGTCTCAAGAAATCACTATATTTTAACAATAGTTGATGAATTCTCTAGATTTCCATTTCGCGATCCCTTGTAGTGACCTTTCTGCAAAAACCGTAATATTGCATTTTAAGAACATTTTCTCTATTTTTGGAATGCCATCATTTATTCATTCTGACAGAGGATCATCTTTCATGTCTCATGAATTAAAATCATTTTTAACTTCTCAAGGAATTGCAACAAGTCATACTACTCCCTATAATCCAGCAGGAAATGGACAGGTTGAACATTATAATGGAATAATCTGGAAAACTATACAGCTTGCTTTAAGATCTAATAGTATGAAAACTGAACAATGGGAAGGAGTTATCCAAACAGCTCTGCATTCCATTCGCTCCTTGTTGTGTACAGCAACAAATGCCACTCCTCATGAACGAATGTTTTCTCATCCTCGAAGATTCCATAGCAGCTGTTCCATACCTACTTGGCTTACAAAGCCTGGTCCAGTTCTTATGAAAAATCAGATGCGTGCTAACAAATATGAGCCAATTGTTCCAGAAGTGGAATTAATTGAAGCTAATCCTGACTATGTGCATGTAAAACTTGGTGATGGAAGGGAAACAACTGTCTCTATAAGACACTTGGCTCCAAGAGGGGAAACTACCAGATCTGAAGACAACAAGGGTACAGAGGAAAATGTCCAAGCTTATCCAGATCTGCGGCCAATAAACTCAGACTCAGCCATTACTTTAGAAGACTCCACTGAACAGAACATGAACACAGTAGCATTGCGTACTGCAGCTCGTCACAGGCAACCTCCTGCATACTTGAAGAACTACATCAGGGACTGAAATAACTAGATTAAAATTAAAGGGGGGTAAATGTAATATTATTCTTATGTAATCTGGCATCACTTTTGTTTTCTAGATTGGCAACACCCTGTACAGTCATTGTGTAAACAACAATCATGTAACCTCACTTCTAAGGCATTAAAAGCTAAGTTCCGTCCATTCAACTCTGTTTACTTTATTTATAGTACACAGAGAAAAAGGATTTTCGCCCTTCAAATGATATACCTATTAATCTTAAAAGTTTAAAGAAATTGAAGTACATTAAATAACTAAGCATTATATTTTTTGTAGGGTTTAGTATTCAATAAGTCGAATTATTGTACTCGATTTTGTGCTAAAGAATGCCAAAAATCATTTAATAATTCAATCATTCAGATGGCACTGAATTGAATGTCTTTGTAGTCCTTAAATTTAAGTCAATTTATTGCTTGGAGGGAAATTAAATACGTTTTTCAAAAGAGCTTCTGTTTTTCATAATTTCGGTGTTGATTGCAAAAAATTTCAATAGGGTTGACTGTGATATAGATAAGTGAATTTTAAGAGGTATTTGTAAAGGTTATCCTTGTTTCATGATCATTTCTGATTGGTTTTTACTTGTAGATGATAAGTATCTTATATACTTTTGAAAATCACAGAAATATCCAATTGTCGTTGTAGTCTTAATATTGCTCATACTTTCAACGAGGGATAATATAATACTTGTGATGTATTTTGAGAATAACTTATTACTCCTAATCAAACATAATTAACCTAATTTCATGCCTTTTTTTAATTGTAGATGCTCTCGTCCTTTACAAATATCAATTTATTTGATACTGGCACACTAAATCAAGAAAATGTTTAAAGATATTTTAACAGAAGCAAGAATATTGCAGGAAAAAAAATCGACTTCAATGTGTCCCATTTGTGAACTTTAACTCAACCCACAAGTGTAACCTCAGCCAAGATTCCTGTTGAAAATTACACTGGATATGGATCTGCAAGAAAAGTTATCAATTCAGACGCTCGGAAAAGGTAAAATAATTTAACAAATATACAGATTTTCAAGATGGTTTTATTTAAGATAATCACACATGTTCAACAATTTTACATACTATAGAAAAATTACGATTTGCACATTTAGTCAAATTTCTGAAAACCATAGAAAGATGCATAATTTAAAAGTTAATGTTTTTTTAATTAATGCAGAGAAGTTGAAAGTCCTTGTTGTGATATTGACAATGTAGTTTGGATGTTTCTCAGAAAGGCTATGTAATATTACGGTTAGGAGATTCAAATACATAATCATTGTGGCAAACATTCTCGCTTTTCCAGAAAACATCAATCACCTGAGTCCTATGTGGATGAGCGTTACCGTCCATTAAAAGGAATCCAGGAGCAACCAGGCCCCTGAAAGGTCGAATATAGGGTTTTCAGATCTCTCTATATACATCATGGCAGCCAGAGAGCCTTTATCAAACAAATGCAGGGGAGTGTGAACGTACAACATAATGCCTACCCAAACTTTAACGCCATCATCACTGTAATGATCTTTTTCTCTGATGAAGGAGGGAGGGTATCGTGATTCAGGCGCTTGCCAGATAGAGGTACACTGAGAATATTCAGGCTGAATCTCTACTCATGTACAAAGAGCATTTTGCACTACTGAAATCTGGACGCTTCTCTTATAATGAATTCCAACAGTAGAAGATTGCAAAATTCTGATTCCAGTGCCAGTATACAACTCAAGTTACAACTGAGAAACTGTAACAGTCTTGTGTTGATACGCTGATAGGGTTAAATAATTATCTTCATTTTTCGTTATGGATCTTAACTGACCTTGTCCAGGTTTTCTCCTCATGTATCCAGTGTCCTGAAACTGTTTCTGCAAATTGCAGATGACACTGGGCATTACATTAAGCTCTGTAGCCACATGCACTTGTGATTCACTTCCATCTCATTCAGATATGCATACATTCATGGCTGCTCATTTTACCCAATTTAGCACGAAACATGGGCAAGAGCACAGAAATATCAGATAGCCCTTAGTATGCTTATGCCCTGTATTAGCACAACTCTGCAGACAAATCTTAATAATTGTATTTTACATAGAATAACCAATCTCGAAAAGGAGAATTTACCAGCAAAACAGATAACCTAAATATAATAAATTCAATTGACGATGAAAATAGGCATTTTAAAACTTAATAGGGAATCTTTAAAACATTATATATTTTTATAAAAGGACACTGAGGATATTACTTAAGCTCTTAAGATAGTATCCAAGGGAACTTTCGACATGCCAAATATTTTTGATAAGTTACTAAATGGCTTATTTTACCAATTTTTTTTAATACATTATCGCCATAAATTATAAAGGGGGAAGCCCTTACATAAGTAAAAGTACAAATTTTTATATTTATGGTGCAAATCAAGGAGGACCTTTGTCTATCAACCCTTTAAGTTTGAGGGATTGTAAATTTATTGATGACTAGCAGATGGCGTTGATTAACGGTTTGGGAAGAAATTTATAGCAATAATTATTTTACAAATTAAACCAACATTTTAAAGTTATGGATAAACAATAGTGTATTCAGACCTTCAAAGTTAGGTTGAGTGTTGGAAAGAGAATCTCTTGGATTTGAAGATTGTAGAGCATCCACTGCTGGCCTGAAAACGAATCTGAAGTTCTCTTAGAAACAGAGTTTAAGCTTTTTGTCTCTTGCAAAGTACAAGCCTTCAAAGAAGCACACATGATTTAGAATATTTTCTGAGTTACCATACATTGGAAATTTAATTCCTCACAAGAAATCAAGTAGTTCTTGGACTCCTCAACCATTTGGTAGTGAAAAGATGCAACTTTTAAGATTTACAAACATAAGAATTATCTCACTCAAAATAGAATTTTTAACTTAATAATATGATATCTGTTACTGATAGCAAAAACAGTCCTATGCCAGCTTTGACAAAACAAAACTAATATTTCTTTATTTTTATCTTAACAAGACATTTGTTGATTATTAGTTAAAAAAGATAAATATAAATAAATAAATATCTATTTTTAAATTGACAGGAATATATATTAAATTTAAAACTTAAATTTTCCAACACTATCATTTCTATATTTATTCACATGATTACTTCTGCAGTCCTTAAAGTACAATTCATTAGATTACATGTGATTTTATTTGAAAAAGTATTGTATTACTTAATGTGAATTAATAACTACTTACCTCTATTTAAACTTAAAATATTGCTTTTCTCTGTAATATAAAAATTTAATTATTCATTTGGACTAGAAATTATTCTGACATTGCTTACCTCTATTTGATATGACAAAAATATTATAAATAAGTCTTAACAAACAATATTTATTTTATACTAAAAGAGTTATGTTTTCAGTGAAAGTATGCATTCATTAAATGAAATGGTGATAATTGAAATTTTATTGTAAAACATTTATTTACTTATACCTTAAATAAGCACATTAGGTGATCCGTCTACTCTATCTGTTTGCAAAATTTTTCTCAGAGGCAAAATTGCATTAAGCATACATTAATTTTAGTATTAAATTAAGCATGAATAAATCCAATACTTAGAAAGTTAATGAAT
This sequence comes from Trichonephila clavipes, assembly GCA_019973935.1. NCBI lineage: Eukaryota > Metazoa > Arthropoda > Arachnida > Araneae > Nephilidae > Trichonephila > Trichonephila clavipes. The sequence continues at coordinate 79,459 of BMAU01018950.1, read as the reverse complement.
TAGGTGTATACTTATTTTTTTATCTGTTGAACTGTTAGTAGAATCATGAAATTCAAATTAAACAATTGGGTGCTTAAAAATCAAGTTATCCATTATAAGAAAATCTGTTCCTTTTTTATACTTGTATAATGCTTTAAAAATCTATCATTAGATTTTTTTCTTTGTACATTAGATAATTTCATGACAGGTTTTTGGTAATATACTGCTTTATGCAAACTAATTATGTATATCTAGTTTTCCCATTAAGTTTTATAACATTTTTAACTACGTTTCTCTTTTACAAGGTCACAACCTCGTAGACGAATCATGGGTTCAAATCCTGATTTTATTAAAGATCCATTTTGTGAACTTTCTGGCAAATGCTACTCATTAAACAAAATTGTGTTTCTGTGTAACAACTGCAGTGACTCCATCTAACTCCATGTGAATTATAGTCTGTTGACAACAGAACTCATATCTATAAAATTGTCAAGCAAAATTATTTTGAACAAAAATGTATTTAATTGTTTTTAATAAACATTTTATACTTAGTTTAAGAAATGTTCAATAATTTTTCATAGTGCAGGAAATAGGTACCATGTATGATTTGACAAACTTGTAAAACTGTCAAAAAGATATATATGTCAGTTTTGTCTTTGTTTTTATATTCCTGTGAATAGAAAGACAGCAGCATGAGAAAGTTTACTGAACAAAGTTCATATGCTTTGTTTAGAAAAATGTATCAAAAAATGAAATAACTGATGGCAAAACTTACTTTTTTTGTTGGAAAATGACTTAATGATTTCTTTCTCATATTTTCAAGCTTCATTTACCCTCTGGAAACAAATTTTGAAATAATGTTACCATAAAAATATATTCAATGCAAATTGTTATTTCTTTTTATAAACTTAATTATTCTTGATTTAGTTCAACATTCAAAAATAAGGATATTTTGATGGGGGGGGGGGTTACGCCATTATCCTAAAGCACATAATTAAGACGAACAATTTATTTTCGTTCGCAAACACATTATAAAACATTAATATCCACATTTAGGTGACAAAAGTATATAGATTATATAATTAAAAGCTCCTTGGATAAATCTGAAATCACCAGAATAGATTTAATTGTAACAAGAAACAGCATTGATTATTTTAAAGCGGGCAAAATAAAACGTAAATGAAAGTGAAAACTTTAAAGCAACTTTGAGTTGTAGTTGATTTATGGCACAGAATAATTTACTTCTATGAGGAGAAAAAAAATTAAAGTATGACATCTTTAAAAAAAAACAGCATTTAGGTATTTGTATAAATCTAAATTTTTGTGCTTATATCTTTTCCTTATTCATAAATCTATCACTTCTATACCTAATGTATAATGCCCATCCATGAAATTCAATCTTATTTTTTGTATTAGTAGTACATATAATATGCTAGAATATATGCTATTGTAAAATAAATATACAAAAACATTACTTGTAAAGAAACTCTTCTATTTTAATGCCTACATTGAAATAAATAATCATAAACAATGTTAAGAGAAAAATTTATGCAATGATTGTAACTTAATAAGTTTGCAAGAGAGCATTGGCAAGTTCAAATACAGAAAAATAAAATTGGTATTTCAATGCACACACATGTATTATAAATAAAATTAACAAAACAAATATTTTGTGAGTCAATAAAAAAATTTTCTTGAACAAGATTTCCTCACAATTTCCTAAATTAGGAAGTTTAATATATAAATTTTAGGAAATGTGTCAAAAATTCTTTTTTGAGAATTGTAAAATGAAAGATACTAAATTAAGTGATTACCTAAGATTATTTTACAGTGCTTAATACCAGTTTTTTAAAACCATGTTTTCAGGATCTTTCTAGAATGGAATGATTGCATTCCTTTCTTTGAAAGCTCAAAATTGAATTTCTTAGTGACAGAACATTATTTAATTGCTTTCAAAACAAATTTACTTATTAATATTCATGTTTTCTTTAACATCTTCAAGAGGATAGATTACTCAGTTGTTTTTATACCACATCAGAATCACAACTAATCCCTTCCTGCAATAAGATTTTTAAAAAAAAAAATTGCAACTAAGCAACATTTTTATCAATACTATAAAAAAAAAAAAACAAGAAAAAAGAATCTTCAACTGCACTCAAATGCTTTTATACACCTCTAATAATGTGAGCAATCCCAATTTAAGTATTTATATTCTAGTTTTGAAATTCAAACCTTTTTTTAGAATTAACAAAAAATTCACTTAGAGACTAATAAACGTATCATTTATACATGTGTACAACGAATTTATTAACTTTCAAAAGAAAATGCAATGGTGAAAAATGTTTTCAATTTTCAAAAATCAATATTATCAAAGCAATTAATTTTGACGTGTTAAAAATAAATCAACATTTTATTCGAACAAACTGCATACTAAACAGTCAGGAAAAACTTAAGCATGACTGTCTTAGTATAAAAGTGAAAAATTTCTTTAAATGGAACATTTCAAAAATGAAATCCTAATGATTACAAAAAAACTGTAACAGTTGTCAGAAAGATATTTTTAAACCTGTGTTGTAAGTAAAAGTTAAAAATTAGATAGTCAATAACTTTTAATAAATAAAAATTGAGTACAAACATTTTATTATAGAGTTCACAAATTAATACATACTTACATAATAACATTTCCACAAACAAGGAAGTTCAGTTTTTTGGTAAAGATGTAACCAAAATTAATGATTGGAAGATAATTACTGAGCTGGCCAGTAAAAACCAGTATCTGAGGCCTGGAAAAAACTACAAACATTTTATAACTCAGTCTTGCATTGCATAGTAAATCTTTCATTAAAATCATAGCTACATATACAAAAATTCTGCATTTATTATTTAAAGAAAAATATGTATAACGGAAGCAATACATTTAAAATTAAAATCCCAAAATATTTAGTTATTTGTAGGGTTTCACAACATGAATTCAATATTTAAATAATTTAGTATATTGCAATGCATCATAAATCTCTTTATGATTAAAAACAGTTCATATATAAGTTAGCAAAATGATATAAAAATCTAGATTTCTGCAAATTCTAAATTTAGTATTTTTAGAAAATAAGAATTTAAAAGATGTAGATTTTTAACGTGAAAGCATACATTTTTTTTTAACATTTGAATCATTTTTTTGGAGAAAGTTACATACATATACTATTCTCTGTGAAGAGTTTATTTTAAAACTTTAATAACCTATAGTTTTATCTATGATTGATGACTTCATTAAGCTTCTTCAAAACATTTAAAGCTAGTAGAAACTTGCGCTTGAATCAAAGAGCACTAATTAACATTGCGAGGGGTGGGACAAATTCATTAAAAAAATTTAATCCTATAGGAAATAGAGTGATTATAAGTGTTCTATATTTATCCATACACTATAGAAAACGATTTTTTCAGGGTTAAACTTTGAATTTAAGTAATAACTAAAGGAATTGGGAAAATAATGACGAAGAAACAGAGATAACTGATTAGAAGATACAATGCTAGTATTATGAACCCAAACACATATTAAAAGCTAAATAGAAACATGTTTTTTTAAACTTTTAGGACTTGTCTCAAACACCTATTTAAATACTGATTTTTATTCAGCATAATGAGAAACACAAAAAAGATCAAATAATGTTTATAACTTTAATTTGATTTAATGTAGTTATTTTAAAATTAAATTTATTCCATAGTAATATTCTTCATTAAAAATATTGCAGCAGGATCAATTGGTCTTAAAAGATTGAGGTAATCCAAAAAAAAACAATTCAGTCAATGTCAGTCTGAAAAGCAGAAATTGAAATTTTTAATGAGTTTATTTAAAAGAGAAATACTTTTAACAGCTATTGTGTGATTTCTCAAGTTCTGAAATTAAATGAGTTAAAATGTAATACACTAGATAACAATGGATATAACAATATTACAAATTGATGTTTATTAAAAAATTACTCCACTTGCTCAAATATTTCTTTATATTCTAGATTGACAGCTCTGAATTGAACTCTGAGTAGCAGTGGCACATTCTTTAAGTATACACATGGCAATAGCCATACATTTGAATTTACATGCATTATCTTTTACTATCATTTTGCTGAATAGTATTTTTTCAACCTAATATGTAAGTTTTGACTTTGACAAAACATAATGGAATACTGGAATTAATGTATTGTATAATGCATTATTTCATATGGAATTATGAGAATGAAGGTGCAGAGCTTTGTTCAGAAATGTGTCTGAGATTGAGAATGCAAACAATTGTGTTCAGTGAAATTGTCTTTAACAGTTCTAGAGATTTGAATTTTTTAAAAAAATTAGTTTCTTATAAAATTATTTTAATTTATGAACAGACTAGTGTTTAAGCAGTATATATAAAGAAATATAATCCTTTTTTGCCAATTTAAAAAGTTCTAAATGTGTTGGAAACTTTTCAATGAGTAAAAGAACATTATTTATACCATTATAAACACACAAATTAAAAATCCATAAAATTATCTTTCAGTGCCCTACAATTTTAGCGATTCAATAATTATAATTATTTTTATTATCATTCAAAACAAATGTACAATTATTTGAATTATTAAATCAATTTTTAAGTGAGCAACCAGTAAAGTTAACTGTATATTAAAACTCATATTTAATCAGAGGGTTCATTCTAGAATGGACTATGTAGGATGCTCCACCCAACAAGCCCTTTGTAACAATATAGTCTACATCATTTGCTTCGAGGAGGCCAGTGTTCCACTCTATGTGAATATGATTCCCTGACAAGAATACACACTTTTACTGCTTTATTGGCAAAAATTAATATCATTTTATACCATTACTGCACATGCCATTAGATACAAATAAACTCATGAAAAAATTGATGTGAAACGTATATTTTTAATATAATTTTTTTCTGAATGAGATGGTTTGTGTTCTAATTAAGTTTCTTTTTTTAATCTAGTACTTTAATTTTCAAAATTATACAAAGAAACACAGAACTCATGATAATAACTTTACTCAAAGGTGCAACATCCCATGAGGGACAAGGCCTACTGTGCCCAACGCAGTATGCATGACCTTGGGCCCAGAGGAGCAAGAGCGGATGTTCTGGTCAGGTGGTCAGTCTGATGCAAAAAAACCCAGTGTTAAGTTTCCAAGTAAGGTTGGTACTCATTTTATCGACCCACTGAAGGGATGAAAGGTTGAGTCAACCTTGTCCAGCAACCTTGAACCTCGGACTTCTGGTGTGGAAGCGCGATGCACTAACCATTCAGAAACTAGGCTTCGAGAACTCATAATATTCATACAAAAAATATGTTTCCAAAAAGTAATGGTTCAATATTTCCTAATTATCTTTTATTTAATTAAATGAATTCAAGTCAGATGGAAATATCTATACCTTTTTAGAAGTATTGTTTTAACATGATGTTTTACACTCTTATTAATTATATTTGAATCAATTTTTAAGTAGACAGCAAATAATGTTGATTGAACATTAAAAACCATTATTAGTCAAAGGTTTCATTCTCGATGGACTGTGCAAAATACTCTGCCCAAACTGTCTTTGGAAACAATAGTCTACATCACTTACTTCGAGGAGCCCACTGCCTCTCTCAACAGATACAAGAAAAACCTCTTTCAATGTTTTATTCGCAAAACTGAAAATTTTAATTTTACATGGTTGAAAAGCTGCTCATCCATTACCTGAAATTGAGCCAAAAGATGTCAGAATACTAAATTTTAAAAACAAAACTTGGGAACCAGCTAAAATAGTTTCAAAGCATAAATTACATCCTAGGTATTATTTTGGTAAAAATCAGTCTGGCAATATTTTAAGACATAATAGAAAACATATAAGAAAATCAAACACACCCTTTAATATAGAAACAGATCTCAATGACAGAAGTACTTTCAATTCTGATTCAGAAGTAATTGTAAATCCTCAAAATATACAGAACTGTAATGAGTCAGATAGTAATGTCCAAAGAAGAAGTAACCGTGTTTGTAAACCACCATCTTATGTTATATGATTAATAACTTAAAGGGGGGATGTCATGATAAGTGTAAATGTGAATGTGTACTTGTGTTAACTATGTATTGTAACTGTATATGCTTGCTTGTGCTGTTGCGAGATGACGTTGTCACCTCATGCTTAATAAAATGATATTATAACCAAGAACTGTTAGAATGCTTTGAATGCAAATGTTCTGAAGAACATTCTGAAACTAATAAACATAGCAAAAACATTGAAAGAAAATTTACTGTTTCAAGACGATTGGAAAGTTGAGTACTTTGTAGGGAAAAACAAGCATGGTTCAGAAAAGCTGTACTTAAAAATTACCAATAAACAGGAATCGTTCAATGACATTTTTCTTCAAATATGTCTTTCAAGAGATGATAAATAAGCTTTCTTGAATAATTTTTACAACAGCAAAAAAGTGTCTTGTCAGTGGCAATGTCACAGCAATAACAAAGGCACCCTATGAAAATTGTTATATCATTGGTAATCATATGAAATTGTTTACTGATGCAAAAATTGTGATTCTTAAATGCTTCCAATTTAGAAAAATTCAGAGACAAAAATAAAAAATAATAATGAAAAAAAAGCAAAATGAGAGGTTTAATATTTTGATCAATTTTCACATTTTAAATTCTCTATGTTATCTTGGTCTTAAAGCATTTCTCCCCTTCCCTCTCCATTAATCCTCAAGTAGCAGCCTCAGCAAAATAGCCATCACATGTACGTGGCCTGGTGAAGTAACTAACATATGTATGCGGCCCGACAGAAGAAAGGTTGAGTACCCGTGTTCTAGTTACTAAACATAATGGTGGACGACACTTGGATCACAGATTAATATTATTCATGAGTAAAATTATATTTAAAGTAGATTAAAACTTTTAATAATAGATACAATACTTTTTGTAATTGTCTTTACAAAAAGTACCTAAAAGATGTTGATTTACTCTTTTTAAACATTATTTTAAGATATATACTTCTAAGTATGTGTGGAATAGGGTTCCACGAAAACACCTTCTAGTTCTAAGAGTTCTGTGAGTTGAAAAATTTTGAAGACCATTGGTGTATATTAATCGCACATTTTCTCTATTAGAAGAAATATGCATAAAAAATACATACTAATCAGAAATATTCAATCACAAAATAGGAAACGCTTATTTTAAGATATGTTTTGCTCCAGTAAAAATTTCAGAAGCAGCTGGTAAAAAATATAACAAAAGTAGAAAAGAAACCTTCTCCATCAAAATGAGTGCTGAAGTTTCCAATAACAGTCTCTGACAATGAAAGACAAAAATTTACGATTAAAACTCACGAATGATTTCAACAAAAAATTTTAACAATAATTTTGTTAAATTAATAATATTTTCATGTATTAAAATATTATTTTATTTATAAATCTTTATAAACTATAATTTTTTCAATATTAAAAAAAAATAAATGATTAAATAATATCAAAAACAAAGCAATATATTATTTGTTAGCACTTTGTATTGTTTTAAAGAATGTAATTATATAATCAATCATTAACCAATATGATAATTCAGTTGATGTGAAAATTAGAAGAGAAATCAATAAAAGTACAAACCTAAATTTTATATTCCCAAGTTTTAATTCAATCTCATAATAATTTTAAAATTTATTGACAAATAAAAACACAAATACTTTTAATGATATCCAGGGGGAAAACCAACATTCAGAAAAGAACCAAGTATTTGTCATAATTTCAATTTTAAGATCCAATCAGAAAAGACAATAATAATTATCATAGAAACAGAACTTGCATATGACATTCAAAACAGGTAGTCTGCCTTGCACCATTATTTTTTTAGAATGCTATATTTGATTTGATTATTATTTTATTTCATAACAGTTTTTTACTGGGACAGCTAGAAATGTTTCTGAATTAATTTTAAAAATGAACATAGAAGAATCATTCTTCAGGACATTTGAAAAGAATTCACTAATATTTGAGAAATACATTATATGTAAGGAAAACCAGAATTACCATGGACAATTAAAAGCTATTACTACTACAACAAGTAAAAGACATAATAATTAGGAAATTTTGAAAATTTAATCACGTTTTAGCAGTAATATTCAATATACACAAACCTATTTTTGGGTACAAATAGGATTCCTTCAATTTATCCCTACTTAATCCCAAGAAACTTCTTGCCATTTGTTCCTCATCAGGATTGAATTAATTTACTCCATCTAAATAATACAAATAAATAATCCAACCAAAATAATAAGCCATAAAATAGTCAGTGCCTATAATAAACAGCATTGTAGATTGCAGAAAAGTGAATAAAATATTAAATATTTTACTCTTTATCAGAATACTTGAGACAAAAAGTTTGATCCTCATAATATTTTAAGTTCCAAATGTATATTTTAAGCCACATAGAAATAATACTTTCAAATTTAGTTATGGAACCATTTTAGAATAGAATATTTTAAATCTAAATAAATATTACAGATAAAGGGCAATATGTTCTCAATATTAGCTGTCTTTTAACAGCAGTTTTTTCAACTGTCATTTTCCTCTGTTATACTTTCAGCAAGATTTTTCTAATATTTTGTGACAATGATGAAAAAGCGGATTTTGTCAATGGAGGAATAAAAAAAAAATTCTTTAATGGAAGGAAATGTTACAGCAATACCTTTATTTTAAGACCAAATGCTATTGCTATGCAGATGACAGGAGGCAAGAACATAGTTCTTAAAGTTCACAGTTCTTAAGTTTTATCAACAATGTTTACTTTTTAAGTATAATAGACTAGGCTCAACAAACTTCTGTGTCATTACATTAATAATTACATCAAAACATTTCACAAAATAATATCATGAATAACAAACTAAAATTAAAAAAATATCTAAATCAGATAAAATTGTCAAATTGAAATAAGCTATGATTAACAACAACACCAACAAGAAAAAAACCACGATGCCAAAAAATTAGCTTTATAAAAATAATTTTTTGCAATATTTCAAATAAAAATCATTGTAATTCTGTTATAAACAGCAAACAAATGAGAAACACAAGGATAAATAGTTATAGTTATAAATATATATATATATCATATATCATGTATGTAATGTAATATGAATGATCTCCAAAGAATTAGATGAACAAATTGTCAGAAGCAAATTTACACGATGATGCCACAAGACCAAAATTCCCATCATTACTAATTTCAAAATAATCCAAAAGAAAATATGAGGAAATTCTTTCAAGGTGTATTTTGTAATAAACAGTTTAAGTGGACCAGTTCTTGATAAACAATGTTAACTGTTCTTCTGTTTAAAACAGAGATGGGTTAAACAGACCATGAAACCAAATATGGAACAAGGGGAAAAAAAACCACCAGATTTTGATTTACAAAGATGATGATATAAATAAGGGGCATTATGTTAACAATAATGGCTATCTGTTCATAGCAGTTAGAAACGAGTATTAATTTTTCTTTTTTTGTTACACTTTTAGCAGATTTTTTTTATTTTTGTACATGAAACATGAAAATATGGTATTTACCAATGAAGGGAGAAAATCAATCTTTTTTTTTTCAATTAAAAATGTTATTGCAACACTTTTTTGGGGGGGCCAAATGGTGAAGCTACGTAGATGGAAGTGGGCAAAAAATGTTGAAGAGTACTGTTATTCATGTGAGAATTTAGTTCTTATGCTTTATTTACTATTGGATTAACAAACTTCTCTCTCTATGTTGTGATATCTACAGAAGATGTATTGTACCTCAGTAACAAACATACATTAATAATATCACCAATGTTCAGGTTAACCATAGCATGAAAAGACAAATGCTAACCCAAGGTCCTAATAATTGGTAAGTACCAAAATACAAACTTTGTACACTGTTGACTTCACAAAGCAACATAAAGTTGATGAACAACATGAGGGAAGCAAACATTTCTCAGATACAGCCCAAAAGTTTAAAGACAGTGCCCTCAAGCTTTCCTTGATGCTCATACCAAAGCCAAGACAAATCAGGAATTGTTTCAATTTAAATACTACATTGAGGGAAATGACAGAAACCTGTGGAATGAAAATATCCTTTAAAGTGGCTTGTGCAGTGAGTGATAATTGTAGCTTCAAAAACATTAGGCCTTGCAAGATGGATATCTGTTTTATAGAACAATCAACATGCCCTCTTGTAAACCATGAAATACTTTAGCAATAATCATAAAAATAAACAAAAAGCAAAATTACACATAAATTCATTTCAATTCATAAAATAATGATAAGCATAAAACTGCCTAAGTTTAAGAAATTTCATTTTTAACTTCAATCAAAGAGCTATTCAAGATATATAAAATATGCTAGGATTTGATGAAACTGCATAATTAAGAGCTTGAATGAGTATATATACATGTATATATATATTATATATATAACATATATATATATATATATATATATATATATATATATATATATATATATATATATATATATGTTACTAACTATCTAGTTAATAAATTCAATATTAATGTTGAGAAAATTAATGAACCCATTACAGAGTACTGCACTTTATTATTCATGAATAAAACTACAAAATTAACTTTTCTAGTGTATTTAATAGACATTTGTCTCTTTTTCCAGTTAGAAATGTTGTTGTAAAGAAAGCTTTTAAATATAACAAAACGATGGGCAGATTTATCTTTAATTACAACAATAGTTCGCCCTCTATTAATATAGAAGATTGTATATGTAAAAACTATAATGATTTTATTGATGGTCATCATAAACATGTAGTTACTGGTAACTTAGATATAATCAATGATAATATTTTAAAAGATATAATGAGTAAAGGCACTAATTTTAGATTAAATGTTTCTAATAACAACAATACTGTTAAAAAAACAAATTTTTAAAGATATAGATAATTTTATTACAAAATCTGCAATTAAATTTGGACTACCTATTGAGGCATTTGAAGAGTATAAGTACAATATTTTAAAAGACCTTTATGAATTTTAGCTACCATTCTCAATATGAAACTACTTTTAAAGATATCAAACAGAAAATTTATAATTTACAAAAGAATTTTATCATAGTTTACATTGATAAAGTACCTGGTAACTATGCTGTGATTTGTAAGTATTTTTATTATAATATTCTTTATGATCACTTTCTTAATAATGGTTCTTTTAAAAATTAGATTTGTCACATAATGAAATTAGTAATCGTATTATTGCTATTTATAAAAAATTAGGTTATTGTATTCCTAAAATTAAGTATCCTTATATTTTTAACTCCAAAATTCCATAAAAGTCCGGTTAAATTTAGAACTGTAACAAATGGTTTTAGAACATATATTACTACTGCAGGCAAATTACTTCATAATATAATACAAAACTTTATTAATCAGCAATGTAATAAAGCTATAATTAAAAATAGTAAAGAGATTATAGATTTTTTTAATGATAAAAATATTTATTCAGTTCATAGTTATGACTTTGAAGATCTTTTCAATTCCATTGATTTATATGATATTATTAAAGTAATTTTAGAAAACCACAGTATGTATAACCTTAATATTAATTTTAACAAATTTAAAACTCTCATAGATTTTGTCTTAAAAGAAAATTATATCAGTTTTAATGGTTCTTTATATAAACAAGAGAAAGGACTCCCACAAGGGGGCCCAGCTAGTAATAGTTTGGCTAATCTTTATTTACATTTTTATGAATATAGTTATGTTATTAATAATGACTACTACATTTTTAGATATATTGATGATTTAATTATTTTTGGTAAAAATGATAATTTAAATCCTATTATTAATTTTTATCCGTCCTACTTGAACTTAGTTAAAATTAATAATAATCCAATCAAAACAAATTACCTAGATGTATCTCTGTATATTAAGGATTTGAAACTACATACTAATATTTATGATAAAAGAGATGCCTTTAATTTTAATATCATCAAAGTGCCTTACTGGAATTCTAATTTATCAATATCTATATATAGAAATATTATTTTTAACTATATTTATCGCAAAAAGTATTAGTTAGCGATAAAGCTAATATTTTTTAAATCTTAAAAATTTTTTAATCACTGTATTGAACATGGATACCCTGCTAATTTCTTTGTAACTATATTTCTAATGATTTTTTATGATACAATTTGTATTATTGTAATTATTTACTGTTATTATGTTTTGTAATTTTTTTTAAATTTAGACAATATCTAATTTATCCTTTATTAAATAGATGGCGCCACATGCTTGTTTTTTTTTTTTTTTTTTTTAAATCTTTAATATATATTTTTCAGAGTTTCTTTATAAATTACGCTAATTTTATGATTTTTATTTTTATTTTTATGATTTTTTAAAAGTATATATATATATATTTATTATTATTATATCGTATCGCAATTAATCGTTCCTTATATCGTATCGCAAGTAACTTTATGCGGTTCTGCTCTCCTATTTGGCGGAACACGATTATGCACTCTTGGCCATCGTTACAAATGTTTTAGTAGGTTATGTTTATGTTCATATATTCTTGTTTAATGACTTAATATTTAAATTTTACGTATAGAACTCTTTCCTTTCCTCTTGGTACATAGTATGACAAATTACAGGTGAAGGTTGGCGCCGCAAAACTTGTTTAAACCTGCAATCCTGGTTCCTAAGGCCAGGAATTTGTCTTTATACTGTGTGCCTACTTCCTACTTTTTTTAGTTATCTTAGGTTTATAACTATATGATTATTTATATATTTTTGTTTATATGTATATGTATATGTGTGTATAAATTTATTTATATATATGTGTATGTATATGTATATGATTATATATTAAAAAATTCTTATATTGGATTATATATATATATATATATATATATATACAGTCAGGTCTCTTTTTATGTGGATTGTTTTTATGCGATTTTGAAGTTGTGCGGTTTGTATTTTAAACATTTGCGGTTTGTATTCCAAACATTTCTAGATTTTTGTTATTATTATTTTTTGTACTGAGACGTAGATTGTAGTATTTCGAGAATTTCCGTATCTTTTTGGTGCTTACGTCTGCGACAGTCTTAGATTCGCATTCGTTATTTCAGTAGTATACCGATACAATATCATTATTTCGAAATTATAATTTCTCTTAGCGGTGCCTCGTTCATATTTATAAAAGTTTCACTTTAATAAGTGGCGAATTTAAGTAGCAATATAATAAGCAGCAAATTTTGATTTCTGGATTTAAAGTGAGTGTCCTAAAGTTTTATTTTTCATTAGAAAATCGTAAGTGTAATTTTTTAAAATTTATCTTCTAAGATTTTATTTAGCCCAATGGAGAATCAAAGACAGTCAATTTCGTTGGAAACGAAAATTACAATTTTAGATCGCTTAGGAAAAGGAGAAGGATCTACGGCTATTGGAAAACATTTTAATTTAGGCGAATCTACTGTCAGAGCAATTAAAAAGAATGAAGCTGCAATAAGAAAATCGGTCATTTCTGGTACAAAATTAAGCACCAAATTTGCATTGTACACAAGGGATGTATTATTAGAAAGAACGGAAAGAGCCATCACAATTTGGATTGAGGAACAAGTTCAAAGAAGGATTCCTGTAGGTGGTTATTTAATCCAAGAAAAAGCTCTTCAGTTTTATAAGTCAATGAAACAGTCAGAATCATCAACTTCCACTTCCCAAGCTGGAAAAGAATTTTCAGCTAGCAAAGGATGGCTAACCGGGTTCTTAAAAAGAAATGTACTTCATAATATTAAGATAACAGGGGAGAGAGTGACGGCAGATGAAGGAGCAGCAAAAATATTTCCAGAGGAGCTAGCAAAAATTATTGAAGATGGGGACTATTCTGCCGATCAAGTATTTAACGCTGATGAAACAGAACTTTATGGAAAAAAATTGCCTAACCGTACTTACATCTCAAAGGATGAAAAAACTGCAAGTGGACATAAAGCAAGTAAAGATCGAGTCACCTTATTACTTTGTAGCAATGAATCAGGAGATCGGACGTTGAAAAACCTCTCTTAATAAATAAATCTCTTAGACCACGCACCCTTTGAAGGTAAAGACTTAAAACAACTGCCTGTGCATTGGATGGCTAAACCGAAAGCCTGGATGACAACAGCTATTTTTACAGAGTGGTTCAATAATTGTTTCGTACCAGAAGTGGAAGCCTATATGAAGGAAAAATCTCTCGATTTTAAAGTTTTATTAATTGTTGACAATGCAGCAAGTCATCCACAATTAGAACATCCAAATGTTCAACTAGTATTTCTTCCGCCCAATACAACAAGCCTTATTCAGCCATTAGATCAAGGCATAATTGCAACTTTTAAAAAATATTATATTAAGACAACATACAAATTCATCTTGAATAAACTAGAAAATGAGTCCTTAACAGTAAAAGATGTGTGGAAACAATTTTCTATTTTTGATTGTTTAATTCATGTTGCGTCTGCTTCCGCTCAAATAAGACCTAGAACTTTAAATGCCTGTTGGAAAAGATTTGGCCAGCATGTGTGACAGACAATACAACCACTCAAACATCGACACTATCAGATGCAGATGCAATAATTAATTTGGCAATTAATTTGGCACATGATATAGATTAATTGGAAATTAGATGGTTTTTTAATTAGATCTAACCTTCAGGTCTAGATTGACCATGATATAGATTCAGCTACACGAGGGCTTGCTTGGTGGATGATGCATTAGCTGGCACCAAACTACCACACCACACCAACGATACGTTATTCATTTAACGTTTAGATCTAACTGTAACCCGACAAAGCGCCACGGTCCGATACCTCTAGAAGGTCTATGATAATGATGAGGAAGAAAAATCAACTCCCTCACTGGAAAATTAATTCAAGAAGGTCTTCAACTTTGCAGTAAATAAGAAAATCATTTTCTTATTAATGATCCAAATTCTGAATGAGCCTCTAAATTACAACGTGAGCTGCAGAACTGCATGTCTGGATAACGTAACTATATAAAAAATAAAAGAATCCTCATCGCAAAATTTAATTACTGAATAAATTGTCAGAAAAGGAAGAGCTGCACAGAACAAGAATGAAGTTTGTGAAAATCTGTGGCCTTTACCGCAAATATCTATTGCAGAGACAGTCTCTTCTCATGATGAAGGTGATTTTTGGAACCACTTCGCAAACGGTGCAAACCAATATCAGATAGCGATAATGATTAAAAATGTAAAACTATGTGTATTACTTTTCCATAAAATAAAATGAATTAAGGTTTGAATACAAGTTTTTTTTTTTTTAGCTTTTGTATGAACTTCTTTCAGACATTCGAAGTAATTTATCATGCAGCCTATTTCTTTTCATTTCTGCAATTTTTTTATGCGGTTTTAAGTTAATTTTAACTAGTTGTTTTGGTTTTATGCGATTTTAGAAAACTAAGGAACGTATCCCTACTTTTTCCATTCAAGTAATGTCTTTTTTAATGTGATTTTTTTTATATGCTTTTTGGCAGAACGTATCTACCGCATAAAACGAGACCTGACTGTATATATATATGAATTTATTTGTTAAAAAACCTTAAATTGAATAAGAAACTATAAACAATGTATAAAATCTTAGAAATCAACACAGCTGAAATCTTCCACTCATATTGGCAGGAAAAAATCTGCTTGGTAATTACGCATATCTGAACCAAAATAATTAATAGTATCATTATTAATGAAAATTGAAAACTTTCTAAAAAAATAAATTAAATAACTTTAGATTCAAATTACTGAAAATGATAAAATACGTTTTTGAAAACCATTTATATCAGAAACTGAAATAGCACTCTAAGCATATTTGTATTGCCAAAGTGAAAATAAAACCTTTCAAATAAAACATTTCACACACAAGAATGCAACACACACACACAATGGCTTATTCCGAAAACAGTTGTAGTTCCATCACAAAGAATAGGTAAATGAAATAGTACAATTATAAATAGAATATATTTACAATAACATTTATACAACAATCTTCAAAAAATGCATGGTGCAAATATTTCTTCATTCAGAGATAGAGGTGGCATCGTATGAAGTCACACTGCCAGTTCACATTGGAAAAGCATGTAATAGTTAAAACTTTAAAAATCAATTTGAGATGCAAACTGTTATGAACTATAATTTCATCATGCCAAGTTTCACACTTCTGGGTTGCTTAGTTTTTGCAGAAAATCCATAACTCACAAACTCTTAGTTTTACTAGCATAGATATAAATTTTGCTTATTATCACTCTTTCTACATGGAGGCAGTTTTAAGAAAGTCTTTTATTCATTTTATTTTATAGGCTAAGCAAATTTTAAACATTTTACAAAAAAAACTTCTCATATTAGCAAAGGAAATTAAGCAAACATATTTTTGTGTATTATTCAAAAAAGCAAGATAACTTATGAAGTTCACTCTTATTTACAATAAAATAATAAATATTGTTTTGTGTAGAGAAATGTTACTAATAAACATATATATAAAGAAAGATGTTAAATTTTAACAGACATCTTACTCTGATCTCCCATTCTGTTCCAACAACTGCCATACAAAGGATGACAACAAAGAGTAACTTGCAATTTTTATGCCATCAATCCCATTATTCAATAAATGCATATTCTGAAAATATTGAGAAAAAGAAACATTAATATATATACATATATATTAATCAGCATACATTTAAAAAAAGTTTTAATAATAAGTTTTACAACACATACTACATTTATAATTGAAGAGTTTAAAAGCCAAAAGATATAACTCTACAAAAGATGTTAAAAATAAACCAATAAAACCTACACTGTTATGGAATATTTTCTGAATTAACAAATACAATTTCAATGCAAAAATTAATTCAGTATAGCAACTATACTATTATATACTTTAATTTTCACAATCTTATATTTTCAATTGTCATGAAAACTTTATGCGTTTTAATGCACAAATTCACAATAATACAATGCAAATGATTGCTTAGTAAGATCACAATTCAAAGCAACACAAGGGTTAAAAGAAGCTTTTTGGATTTCTGTTTAGAGTGAGTGTATATTAACGTTGTACCATAAAGCAACATGAGGGCTACTAGCAACGGTTATCGTAATTTTGAACCTCAGTCAAGTGACAGAAGACAATACTTGAGCTTTCAAACCATACCTATGCCATTGCATAGTATTGCATACAAATAATGCCAATGTGAGGATTTCAAATCCTAGTAGATTTAATATTTTACAGTAGCACCTAGATTCAAACCCACTCAAAGAACTAGAGAGAAATAATGTCGGCTTGGAGTTCTGAACCATGAGAGTTTGGCTACATCAGCTGCTTCATGAACATTAATTTTTATCTACTAACATAAGACATTTCATTTCTTCTTATAAGAAAATACAATTTATCCCTATTTTAAAAATTTTACACATAAAAGTAAGTTTTAATCTTCATATATTAAGCTTGCTTTTCAAATGAATATGTCTTCTACTTTCACAAAATACTTAGCAAACACTGACAGATAAAATCATTTTTTTTTATTGAAGAGTCAATTTTATTTCTTAAATAATAAAATTAAAACATTTTGAATTTTTCTTACATTATGCATCATAACTATATAACTATGTGTGGTACTTGCATAGCATTGCAACAATGCTATCGCCAACTTGACAATCTTGATTTTCTATATGTTGTATGGGTCAATTTGGCAACCATGTGCTTCCTTTCATATAATGTCACCAATATGGTTCGGTGATAATATGTAAGAACCCTATTTGTAATTTATACATCTAATATGGATTTTATTTTACCTTTTTTTATTAATGATGAAATGTTAATAAAGTGAGTTTATTAAAGTCAAGTTAATTAAAATATGTTTCTTGGCCCATTTCAAATAATACTTCCTCCAACAGAAGATTTACCATAATAAAAAACATTGTTCTCATAAGATATATAGAAGCACATAACATGTATAGAGACCAATAAGATATATAGCAAATTCCATACCATATATAGAAACAGCCACTACATTTGCTATGAAAAGATGTAACCATTGGTTTTTTCCAACTTGGGTCACAGACTCTGAGTTATCACAGAATAAGTACTACTTGATACTGAAAAAGAAATAACAAAATTTGTCTCAATTATATAAAAAAAGTGCTAGTATTTAATATTAAAAGGAAAATTACTGAAAACTTTCTAAAGATACATAATCAAATAACCTCCCCTTTCACTTTATCAGTTGTATAGTTGACATTGAAAAAGTAGTTAAATCTGTGACTAGAGTAATGAGTTAAATTATTGTTAAGTGGTAAAATCCTAGGAGAGCCCACATCCTTGGCGAGAAACCGAAAAAAGAGCCAAGCCAGAACAAGATGGCGCCAAGTGAACCCGACAATGTCGGCAAGGGAATATAGCGAAATAAGGTGGATGCGTAATGAAAATATATGTAAACAATACCGAAATTAAACATTTAAGATAAAAAAATGTAAAAACAGCACTTACTTTCTTACTGCTGATCTTTTTCGAGTGGAGGGTACAGCGTAACAACAGATTTTAAAAAAGACTTCAAGGTCTCATCGCTAAGCGAATGATCGTGTGAGCGCCGCCATAATTATTCTGCGAGGTAATGGTTGAACATACATTCGGCGTGGCTGATACGATTTCGAAGAAAGCGTTTTATTGCCGACCATGTTACATCATGTAGTTCATTACAATTAGGACAATCATAACTCGAAGCAATCAATCCTTCCTTCATACCCAATTCAATCAATTCTTTCTTACCATTCGCATTCAACAAAGTAAAAAATTCTAAAGTATATTCCCTCATAGACACAGCCAACCCGGAGCCCAACAACAAAATGAAATTCGAAATGAGCACCCACAAAATACAAAAATGCCAGAAATTGTTAGGGTTGCCATATGTGGTGTTTAAAAGTAGGGTTACCAAGATGGCACAATTATCGCCAATCAAAGTAATTCGCGCCAAGGGTGTGGGCTCTCCTATGATTTTTAAATTTCTTTTCATTGCTTTTTTCACAACAATAAAAAAACATTAGAAATTTTGATTGGTATAAAAATACCAATTGCAAAATTGTTAATAAAGGTTAATATTTTTTCTGTCATAATTCAACATGTCAGAGAAAATGCACATAATCTATATTATAATAATTGGTCATCAATATTTTTTTTTTGAAAATTATTGTCACAGTTTTAAAAACACAAAACAATGTTTTTTCTTCTAAACATTGTTTTTTTTTATGCTCATAACAATTTAATATTTTTGAAAATTTATATGAAGATTTACTAAACTAACAAAGATTAGACAGACATATATTAAAGTACTACATTTTATAAAAAAAAAACTAGTTCTTAAAAAAAATATAAGAAACTAGAACTTAAAAATATTGTACAAATATAGCTTTTTCTGAAGCTTACTCGTTTATTCCTGCTTGTTCAGCTACCCTAAAAACAGCAAAAAGCACAACACCCCATATATTTAGAAAAAACCTGAAATATGATTTGAAAATAAATTACCATAAAAAAAGTAAAAATATGCAGGATGTTTTACCATAATAAATTAACAGTTTAAAGAATTTGTTTTAAAATATTTTACCAAAAATATGTCCACCTACAAACAAGTAAATAAGAAAATCAATATTAAAAAAAAGCATACAAAAGGGAAAAATACAATGAAAATATATTTAAATAAAGTTACAAATGGTGTGACAAGAAAAGAAAAAAATTTAAAATAATGCCCCACATTATTATAACAAAATATATGCATATTTTTCCACAGAGAATTTATATAATTAAAACATATCCAAAATACAACATTCTTTGGCGAAGCCAATTTTTGGGCTAGTAGAATCAGTCACCAAACTACCTATATGTAGCAATAGGTGTTCTGAGTGAGAGAATATTAGCATCGCACTGTTCAGCTACACAAGGATTTTTAGGTGTTCTGAGAGTAATGAAGCAATGCCAAAGAAATGAAGGGCTGAATTCATTCTGGCATCTAGATAAACATTGCCAAATCCAAGGGGCCCCCATTCTACTCTTTAATTAAAATTCCTACAAGATCCTTCCTTAAGGATTCAGAAAAATTTCGACAAACAGTGATGTATGTACCAAAATCAACATTATTTTGCATAAGTTGCAAATAGTGGTTTTTTTAAAAGTAAAAATCCCCCAAATGACCACTTTGCACCCAGTAAGTAATTTTTATCAAAATTTGTATATCACATTTGTACAAAAATATAATTTTTAATAGTTGTTAAAAATATTAAACAATTACAGGAATTAATAAAATACTTTAAGATGTCAAACATAATAAACAACTCCTTTTAAGAAAACGCGTATTTTAATCCAATTACATTATTATTTTCATTGACAGTTAATGTTTCACAACAGGTTAAGTTTTACATATCAACACACAAAATATGTTAAAAAATAAATTGATTTAAGTGTGACGCTTATTCTCTTAAAATATAAGCGTGCTTTTTAGAATTGAAATATATTTTATTGCATTCCTTGATCATGAAATTGTTTTTTGGAACCACAGAAATATCAAAACCTACCTTTTGCTGGAGAGATAATCTGTATATATAATAAATTAATTAGTGCACAGATGAAGTGACAAACACTGTAATTCATTTAAAAACAACATTCTCAACAAGACAATAAAACTTTTCCACATAATAGAAATTCTGGCTTATCCTTCACAAAATTCTTTCACTTTGCAATTCAAAAGCGAAACGAAACTGTTATTGGAAAGGAGTTGAGGTGTAGCGGAGATACTTAATTCTACGTTCGGTTATTTTAATAAAAAAATAGATGATACGAATAAAAACAATTTAGACTAAATAGTCAAGGATTATTAATAGCCAGAGAATTTCTTTTAATTACTTACGACATTTCTTACAAGAAGTACAAATTCAAATTTAACAAAGATTTTGTAAATGTGATAAATATTTAACATTCTAATGTTCCACAAATTCGAATTGATTTTTTTTCAGTAAGGTAGTTTCGCAACGTGACATGAGTTTTATTGCTGAGAGACCTGGTTTTTCTGAACCTCTCTATGACATCTGAAAACGTCAGGTGCCGATTTCGAAGAATACAACTAAGTAGGCACGCACTGTCCAAATTTCCACACAACGCCAGGACTTTGACATTTGGCGTATTAGCCGTGAATCAGCCTTTGACATCGTAGGATCTTCAGTGGCACCAGTATTCAAACCCACGATTCTACAATGTCGGCCTGAAATTCATTACCATGACAACCATGGCCACAAATGTTTCGTCATACATGGGCCGCAATAGCCTAGTAATCAATGGGGCTGGCATGTCATGAGTTCGAGCCCAGTATCATTAAAGACCGGCCATGTAGAACAGTGATGCACGTTAAAGCCATCGAGAGCTCAAACGCCCTCCCGTTGGTTTGGTAAGGTAGTTAGGAGAGGAGGTGCCAGCTCAGGTGTCGTCCTCGTCACTTGACCATGGTTCAAAATTATGAGGTCGGTCGTCAAAAGCCCTCGTGTAGCTGAACAGTGTGACGTAAATATTCACTCACTCACCCCGTCATACATGATTTTACTCGCTGTGTGAAGCTAACTACCAAAAAACTATTCCAAGCTACCAGAAGATTGTTAGATTTTTTTTTATTTCAAAACATTTTCCTAGAGATTGGAAAGTGTTTAGCCAAAAATAGCCTAAGTTTTGATTAAAAAACAACGGGAGCACCTGCTCTAGTAAGCAAATAAATTATAGTTTTAAAGAACTAAAAAACACCATTTTATAGTTGATTGAACTTTGTTGCAACTTAATCTTTTAGTCGCCAAATCTGGAAATGGGATCTGAAATTAGTCACCAGATGTGGAATGGAATCTGAAAATGGGAAATCGTTAATTTTAATGATCCTGATCAGGGCAATAGAAGAAATTATTAAATCATTGTGTTGTTATCGGTCCTAGACAAGTGAGCAAAATTTCGAATTAATCTGACCTTTTACAGTGGGTAAAAATTGAGTTCAAAGATTCTGTTGCATACAAATGAAGCTTATAAAAGAGTGTTAAAATGAGAAAGCTGTAAAAGTACTTATGAATCGCAAAGCAATAATATCAATGCTATTTTTATTATTCATTGTTTGATAGATCAACAAAATTTATGTGCTGGTGCAATATCCACGAATCATGTTTGAAACTAATTTTAAAGCTAGTACATTACATTCGCTCTCACGGTCCTCAGCGTCAGCAATTTAAAGCAGTGCTTCTCAAACTTTTAATACTTGCGACCCTATTTTCAATCATAATTTTCCATATAATAAAAATGCATTGAATTCAATAATAATATACTTTGACAGAAAGCTACAATGCTACTCTAATTATAAACCCTACAAATTATCAAGAAAAATGTTAAATTTTATATAGAATTTTATGACATGCCCAAAGACAGTGCTTCTTAAACTTTCAATACTGGCGCCTCCTTTTCGATGAAAGTTTTTATTGCGCCCCCCTTATACGTTAACAATGTAATGAATGCAATAATAATGCTTTTTGACGCTAAAGCTACAATAGGAGATCTTAATTATAAACCATACAAATTAGCAACATAAGTATTAAAATTTTGTATACTACTTTTAAGCAATAAATAAATAAATAAAATCATAGAATAATTATTATGTTATTTTTCCTTTCTCTAATTTTAAAATTGAATATATTGCAAAATGCGGTGGCTGCTTAGAAGACAAAATATAGATATCTGCTAAATATAGAAAAATAACTCAGAGGGTGAATTTCTAATCATAAGCATTCCTTATAAAAACTTTGCTTTGCCAGACAAGCCCATGGAAGTCGTTAATACTTATTAAACTTGTTCATAATTTAGTATTAATTAATTAGTTATAAAGTACTCTGTGCAGCACTGATAGTAAAAAGTATACCGGCTGAAGTGCCCGCTCTTTGACCGAGTTCACTTATAAGAAAATAACCATTATTGATATAATAGCTGAATTGTAAGGAGTGCAAAGCCAAATGCTCAACAATGTTTACAAAAATGTAAAATGATTTTTTTAAAGTGGTTGCTCAAATTATAATTAGTTTTAAGCGAATGGTAATTTTAAGCCTCACAGAATTAGCATTTATATTCGATGTTACATAATGAACAATAATATAAAATTCCGATGAAGAATAACTGAATTATTTTTAATATATATATATATTTAAAGTGAAAAGACTTCAACCTGTTTTAACCCGCGAGCAGGCACGCACTCGATACGGTCGAGCGGGGTTATTGAGTCTCTCTAATTCTTTTTTTTTATAATAATTTTACTGTACACGATACAAGTCGTGATTCCAGTGAATAATTTAATTAAGAGAAAGTTTACTTACCTACTTTGAAGGACTTTTAAATTTTTCTTTGGTAACAATTGAACAGCTTTGCCAGAATTAAAGATTTCGTAATCTGTGCGTCTTGCCCGACCACTTCGGGGTAAAAAGTGTATTCTTTATGATTATATGAATTTGTGTAAAACGTTTTTTCCGCATTATGCTTTATATGTATAGAATACTCGTAAAAATAAGTCTTGGCCAAGTAATTTTTTAAAGTGTGTGTGATCTCCGTGGTTTTCCCAATATCATAAAACTCTTTTGCATGGAAAAAAGCGTAACAGAGAAATACATTACTTACAACTTCCCTTAATGAGATATAGACGCATAAGAGAGGGGTCATAACTAACTGTACCAATAGTTTAAAAGGTTAAACAGATTACAGCTATAATGTGCAATATTTCAAAAAAGTGACAGCGATGAATTTTTTATGTTTTTAATTTTTTTTTTTTGATTCTGCGTCTGGGATCTGTTTTTTCTCTGAAAGAGC
This sequence comes from Trichonephila clavipes, assembly GCA_019973935.1. Classification (NCBI taxonomy): domain Eukaryota; kingdom Metazoa; phylum Arthropoda; class Arachnida; order Araneae; family Nephilidae; genus Trichonephila; species Trichonephila clavipes. Next base: position 55,592 of record BMAU01018950.1, on the reverse strand, counting down.
TGTATGTTAGGCTTAAACAGAAAGCGTAGTAAAAAATCTCTCATCATGGGATTACAGCAAATCAAATAAAAGTTTTTTTATTTGGTTATAGGATCAAAGAAAAATAATTAGGTATTGAAGAAGTTTTTATTTTTGTTGACTTAATATCGCGCGCCTATAAATTATATCAGAGTAAAAGTGCATTTTTTATTATGACTGAATGTATTTTGTTTTAATTCTTTCCAGTAAATTAATTATTTTTAAATCTTTTATTTTCGATATGCTCGCCCCCCCAGGGGGCACCCCACAATTTGAGAAACACTGCCATAGGATCATTGGTAATTATTAAACTTGTTCTTAACTTAGTACTGTTAAATAAATTATGAAACACATTGTGGAGTCCTGATACATTTATAAGTGCATTATATCAATGTAAATGTGTATTTTATTTTTTTATTTTGTCAGAATGCATTTCTTTTTGCATGCTTTCAGTAAATTAATAATTTTTTGTTTTCGACTTTCTGATAAGCTTGCGCCCCCTTGTAGGGTTATCACTCCCCCCCTAGGTGGGAGCACCACACAGTTTGAGAAACACTGATTTAAAGAATTTCTTTTCAAATTATGTTTTGAATAAGGTGATATAAATTTTTTTGCCTATGCTAGATGGATAAGTCATGAAAAATGTTGAAAAAAATATACTCTAATTTATGGGATGAATTGTAATTACTGTCCAATAACTCATAAATTATAAATTTGATGATACGAAATTAGAGGCATGATGATCGTTATAGATATCTGCATGATTTGGAGCATCTCTACTTAATTCAAAATATGATTTAAATTCAAAGGACTCAAACATTTTTATAAATGTCTCCAATACGGGGAATCTTTTTTATAAAGAATGCTTTTGATATTTATATAACTAAAGTTAAATTTTTAATTTTTAAATTATAATAAAAATTGTTAAAATACAGATTCAAAAAAAGGAAAAAGATATTTTAAAATACTTTATTTAAAATTATATTTTCATTCAGTTTGAAAAATTAGACATTAATAAAAGTGTTAAAAAAACATAAAATACATTAAGTAATTTTTGCATTTTGTGTGATTTCTGACATATTCAAACTGATACACGCAATCATAAGTAATTTTAATTAAATAATATCAAAGCATTCCATTAATCCAGTTCCTTTTAAACTTTCAATGCTTGAGACCCAACATTCAATCATAATTTGCATCGCCCCCCCTCCATACATAACGATGTATTAAATTCAATAATATTATACTTTGACGCTAAACCTACAATACGACTTTTACCTCTTAAGTCTCCCTGGCGTATATAAACATTTCGCTCAGCTAATGTGTTAATTGCCCCAGACGTACTTTCCGACTTCGTCTTTCCGAAGTACTATCTTTTCTGTGAACCGCTATCTATAAAATTATTCCGAAGGCTTTGGAAAGTAATAAAATGACATTGACAGTGTTTACGAAGGGTTCACTTATTCCAGAGGATTAATTATTCCTTTTCTACCACCACCACTCAATACACCCCATACCCTTACCTACGTGTTAAACAAAGGTATTGGAAACGAATCACATAATTTTTGATCGGCATTTAAGGAATTTATTATAAACCTAACAAATTTTTAAGATAAGTGTTAATGTTGTCATATAATTTTATACATGACAAATCCATAGAATCACTGGTGATTATTAAACTTGTCTTTACCTTAGTATTATTAAATTAGTAATAAAATAGATTGAGCAGTATTGATATATTTATAAGTTTATATATATATATTGTAGTGTAAAGGATAATAAAATATTATGTCGGAATATATTTATTTGTTTACACTTTCAGTAAGTTAATAATTTTTTTAAACAATCTTTTGTTTTCAACTTTTCAATATGCTCGCGCCCTCCTCGTAGGATTATCATGCCCCCATAGGGAGGCGCTCCCCGCAGTTTGAGAAACACTTCATTAATCGAAACTGATGTAAAGTAGCATTAACTTCAAGGTGGGGTTTTCTAGTTAATTTCAATTTATTAGATTTTTTTTTAATTTGGGAGAGCAAACTGCCTAGACAACGATAGTCGCAAGTCCCACTTTTAATGTAATTGTATACTTTTTTTTCTTCAAATTTTTACTTTAGAAATTTATTTCAAACTAAAAAAAAAACTTAAAAGAGGTGAAGAATTCCATGACTCACCTTGACGGAGGTGCCAATCTACTGATAAACGAAAAACAGCGCAAGAAAATCTTAAAGTTTGCATGTATCATATATAATAACCAAATTAGTCAAGAGATGGAGCCATGAAACAAATGGAACTTTCATTTGGTAAAATACGTACGACAATGTATTTTTCCACATTTTCTTACCTTCCAGGTACGTCTACAGTAAATAATAAAAGTCTCCTTAGTCTTAAAAATTTTTTTGACAACATAAATTAGCGAATAACACTTTTTGCACTCATATCTCACATATTCAGGGAATTTCTATAAACGTAATTTACGACTATGGCATAAAATCAATTGAAAAGTACTTTTGTTTTTTGAAACACTACATGAAAATTGTTGGAAAATGAATCAATGAAAGCAAATTGATAAAATTGTCTTTTAGATTAGATGATAATTAAAATTACCCAATTTTTCACATCTCTCATTATTTGAAAATTGCTTAGTAATTCAAATAACCTAAGCTGCATGCTGAATTTGATTGATAGTTAACTACGAGTACATTCAAAATAAAAATAACTGGCAGTTGATGTTTTCCCAATACTTTAGATAATTATGAAAATCATTATTATTATTTTTTTAATTTGAAATATTTTTAATTTCATATTGACTTCTTTCAATTTTTTGTACCATAAAGTGCTTTTAGTTTTCCCTTTCTAAGTCGAAATGAAATACAACAGCAGTACCTGAAGTGCTTTAATAAATCAAAAGTATTTGTGAGATTGGTAATTTCTTAAGAGAACGTAACACGGAAAAACACACACACAAATATAATAATAAATAAAATAAAATTACTTCTTTTCAATAAAAACTTATTCTTAATACCAGATGGCAGCACCAGTATCCTTTTCCTGGAGAAAATACAGAGAGAGAGGGAATATCTTTTTTATTCATTTCAAGCTATGAAAATCAATTGCTAATATTTGTTTAACCCAGGAGTACTCAACCCTTGCCCCCCGCCCTGGGCCGTATACACGTGGCAGTTATATCATGTGGATCGCAACATACGGATAATGGAAAAAGCACAATTTTAGACCAAAGCAACATTGAAAAACAAAATTGATCAGAATATTAAAACTCATTTGTGGCTTTTATTTTAATACTATATTAATTTTTCTATCAAACACACACACACACACACACATTTATTTTTAAGAACTTTTACTGATGTATGGGATAACTTCTATTTTCTTTCATTTTTGACCAAGCCTCTCACTCCCATTCTTCTATTAAAAATAAATTGATAGCAAATGAATGATACATTTTATTGCTTGATTGATAGAATTTCCTATTTAATTGTTTGTACATTGTTCTGTAATAATTGAATTTCTTAGTGCAGTGAGCCATGTCCGGGCCACTCAAAAAAGGCAGGTGCGCCGCAGGTTTAGTATCACTGGTTTAAGCAATCACTTAAAGAAGAAAGCCATTATGAGATTGAAGAAAGCAAATGCAATTTTTTTTATTTAACCTTTGTATTTCTTCTTAAACATATATCTATATAAAAAAAGGTTATTCATGAAGCTGTAATAAATTTATTACGTACTGTCACAGCAATGCCAACGTTCAAGATAACTCTTCAAATTGGCAACACCAATTTCGCATGCCTTATTCGAGCTGAATCGGCAACCATGTGCTTCGTTTCATTTTATGTTGCAAAAAAGATTGCAATAGTGTATTATTGTAAGCTCTCACAGAAAAGTATAATGATTGCCTGAACTGCAAACGTTTCGGAGAAGAAAGGCGATGCCTCATATGAAGACTTATTAACAATCAACGAAATTAAATACTCAGTTCTCCAGATAGCTGCAAGAGCAGCAGGTTTATCAAAACCTCAGGATTTCATCAATGAAGTGTTGGACGATGCAGCTTCAGTGATAAATTTAACTGAAGAGGAGAACCAAGAATGAATTTTGCGAAAAAAATAAACGTAGTTATATAATTCATGTAAATCACAGTTTTATAATTTGAGCATTGAGTTTGAACAGTTGTATAATTTTGAACAATGTAGTTCGGTTCTCAGATAGGTGGACATAGGGGTATTAATAACATATAAATTTCACTAACTCACACACACACACACACACACACACACACACACACACACACACACACACACACACACACACACACACACATACATAAACACACACACACACACACACACACACACACACACACACACACACACACACACACACACACACACACACACACACACACACACACACACACACACACACACACACACACACACACACACACACACACACACACACACACACACGGAGTTATCGTTGGATATCATTACTATTCGTTTACACCAGCAACCAGAAGACAGTAAAAATAATACAAATATTTTAAAAAAATTTTAAAGAATGTAAGATTTTTTTCGCGACTAGTGTAAGCAAATGGTAAATAGTATCTGGATCGGCAAATTTTCTTTACAACTGTGTTTTAAAGAACTTATTATATTTTTTTAATCGTTTTCTTTAATTATTTAGACGAGATTGGTTAATTATATTCACTGAATACGCCTAATCTTATTCCAATGATTACACATTTTTACACATTTTTTTTAAAAACAACATTACATTATTGATTCTTCAGAATAATAAATAGTGGGGCTGGTGTATGTGAAATTCGTTTGTTTCGCATTGGCGTAGTGTAGATATTAGAACGAATGCCGGCAATGAGATCAACTACGCCACTGGACTATGGTTCGAAACTCAGAGGTTTGTCACAATTTTTGCCTAAGTGATACACTCCGAAACATTGAAAATAGCGACCCAAGAAGAAAGCATCGGATTGAAATGAAATTTAATACACATAATGACACAGATGAGAGATTCACTTGATCTCAAAAACAAAACAATTAAACGAATACATTGTGTGCAACGACACAAATACTGGGCAACTTCAATATCGCGTTGGACCACCTCCAGCTGCAATACATGCCACCACACGGTCCAGCATTGAGTTGTTTAGACACCTTATGTTGTCCTGAGGCAGATGGGCCCACAAATCTTGAACAGCCAACTCTAAATCATGTACAGTGACACGATGGCATCTGCCGTTTTAGCTGATCCCACACGTGCTCTACAGGGGACAAATCAAGGGAGCGGGCCGGCCATGGAAGAGTCTGAAAATGACGTAGGAAGTATTTAGCAACTCTTACTGTATGCGGACGAGCATTATCTTGCTGGAAAATTGCCCCTGGGAGACCATTTAGGAAGGGTCCTACATGGGGTCGAAGAATATCATCAACGTAACGTGGGCCCTTTAAGGTTCCACGCATCACAATTAAAGTGGTCCGGCTATCATAGGCTATGGCCCCAGACCATTACACCAGCTGTGCGGGCAGTGTGACGTAGAACAGTGTGTGGGGGGGGATTGTACCGCTCACCAGGGCGCCTTCACGCCCGTACTCCACGCCCGATTATCATCTGTCCCCAAAACAAACCGGGATTCATCACTAAACACAACTTTTTGCCAATCTGTGACATTCCACATTGATCTGTCTTGGCACCACTGTAGACGCAGTTGGCGATGTTCTGGTGTTAAAGGGAGTGCACGGAAAGGGCGCTCAGATTTAAGATTTGCTTCTGCAAGGTGTCTGGAAATTGTTTGTGGAACAATTGCTACGCCTACGTCTGCTCGTATCATTGAACAAGTCACTGTGGGGTTCACAAGTGCTTGGCGCACGATCCTTCGAACCTCTCTCCTCGTTGTCTTCCTGGTCACTCCAGACCCGGTTTCCCGCACGTGGGTACCTTCTCGTGTCCACTGCTTCCAACCATTTCTAACCGCACACTCCGAACGATCCCCCTGGCCAGCAACACAACGCGTCGACCAGCCTGCAGTTTTCATCCGGATGATCAGACCTCTCTCAAACTCGCTTAACTGTGAGAAATGTCTTCTAGCATGTTTTTACCTGGCATGTTTCGCTTTAAAGTCTTCCTACAATCGACGGGTAATCGTCACGTTTATGAATCTTCGAATTTGGGCTGGCTTATATAGCACCCTCTTTCTGATTGTAGCGCCACCTCGGCGTGTATGAGCATCGTATTGGCACCAAACTTGGATCAATTGCATATCACATTACGCTGTACTTATTTGCAAAGTTTCGCGATTGCACTTAGCTTCCTTCTTGGGTCGCTATTTTCAATGTTCTTGAGTGCATTTTTAAATCTGATGTAAGTTTCATAATCAATAAATTTTGGGGGAGAAATTATCTCAAAATGACCTTTTCCAAAAGGACCAAAGATATTTGATAAAATTGTTTTATTAAATTAAGAGACATGAAACACAACCAAAAAAGTAGTTATTATTTATCTCCATATTAATTCATATATATATATATTAAAATGAAATAAATTACAGATTTATGTTTTTGATAAAAATTTGATTTCAGCAGTATGTATAATAGTTTTTTTTTTAAAGATTTCAGAAGCAAATTCTTCCATCCAGCTTAGCTTTCTATGTTTGCCGCTGCTTTAAGACAAACTTTATGATGTTGAGTTTCCCAAACGGTAGTGGCTGCGATCACGTGGCCGGTGTTGCTGAGTCACGAGTTCAAGCCGTAATGCCACTGAAGACCAGCCGTTTAGATGGGCTGAAGCATATTAAAAATCTGTCAGGGCCTTAAGTTCAGCCGCTATCATGGTGTAGACCAGAGGTGGGCATTAAGTGGATCGTGATCGACCGGTTGACCACCAAGAAATTTTGGGTGACCACCTGAAGATTAGCAGTTATTAATTATAAACTGAAATGGCCACGATTAATTGTTAATATTTATTATGATCTTCCAGACATTGTACAAGCACCATCGGGGCATATTACGACATAATTTTCTCATTTTATGCTTACCTCTTTTTTTATAAAAACATTTAAAAAATCAAATAATGTTAGTGCTATTGTTTCGAGTTGTATTGTTTTATAAAAAAGCAGTTCTTCTACTGTTGACATACCATTACAAATCGAACACAGGTATTGAAATGAACATATTTATTGCTATATATTGTTTCGTCAAACTGAAATGGAAAACAAATTGTGACTCAACTTACCGAAGACCTGATGATGTATATTTTCAGCTATATCATACATTTGACGCATTCCATAAATGTATGGACTGCCACTGTTTAGCAAAATTATCTCCAACCATAAAACAAAATTATCTTCAATCTCAGTTGCAACTGGCAAAATAAGATCTTCGGCAATGGTGCGAGGCTTTTTACATCTGCCTATTTTATATGAGACTGCAAGAAGCAAAGTAAAACATTTCATACACAACTTTTGAAGACATACTTCTTATTCCGCGTTTGGGAAAAAGGATGAGGGCAAATCTTTATGATGCGCGCGCACACCGTTGTCTAATATTTTTACATGCCACTTTTTTGGTGCTAAGGGATAGATATTTAGAGGATCGTAATAACTATTGTTATGAACCATAGCTGTTGGGATCTTCCTCTCTACAGCTTTTTGATCAATATCTCTGCACCCGAGCCTGAAAGTCCATTCGGACCTGGCTCATTCGATCTCTCTCTTTATCTGCTCTTCCAGTTATTATAATTTCATGCTCATAGGGCTATTTTTCCATAGTTTTTAATTGTTTTAAACTTTTTTAAACTTTTTAAATTTGCTTAAAATGACAATATCTTGGCTCCTGTTTGAGTCTCGAACTTGAGATTTGAGAACCAACTGTTCCACTCGTCGAGACCCATCCAGTCAACTATATTTTTCCCATTGTGTAGGCATGGGGAGAGATTAAGCACTAAAATATCATGCTCCCATGTTAATCCTATGGGGACCGGGGAAAAATTTCATTCACCTAAGGAATTGAGATTGGGACTTGATTTTGGAGGTACATCATATTATTGTATTAGCGCAAGCTGTACGTGGAATTCGTCCCCTGCTGTTGTGAATGGAAATGATTTGTGTGAATGAGTGGCAGAATGGCGCCACGTTTTTGTAACTGTGAAGAGGTGTGACGTCATTATGTTCTGTGTATAAAAGGGGTGGAGCCACACGTGCTCACACTCACTCGGTAGTTCTGAATAAACTCAGTTATTTGAATTGACTGGCTCGAGTCTGTGAATTTCTTCCTCCAACACCGAGCATCGGGTAGATGCAGCTCGCAGAATTTTGTAATTGGAAATTGTTCTTTACATAAGTTTTTGGTACCCTCGGCGGGACTGGTTGTTGGTTGGAAGCGAAACTGAAACCGAATTTAAATTATTGAACTTTGAACTTAACTTTTTGAACTATAAAATGGAAGTGAATGCTTTGAAAGCGGCAAGAAAAAGTCCTGAGAATAGCATTTTCTCTCAGTCTGAAAAAGATTGAAACCGAACTCATAAAAGAAAAAAAAGATATGAATCAACTTTCGATTCTGAATACTCAATTTATCGATAAATTTCAGCGACTCGACACTTGTCAGAATCAAATTTCTGAACAACTCTAGGGTACAGAAGATGCCGTGCAAGAATATTTAGATGATATGGAAGATGCAGAAAACTACCGTGACCGCTACATCGAAATGTGTACTCGAGTAGATTTGAAAATACGAGAAACCGTTGTTCCTACCGAAACTGAAAAAAGAAGCTTTAAATTACCGAAAATCGAACTGAAGAAGTTTAGCGGTGAAGCTAAAGACTTTTTGGCCTTCTGGAGTCAGTTTCAGAAAATTCACAATGATAAAAGCATTGCGGAAGAAGACAAAATGCAATATTTATTGCAATCCGTGGAACTGAAATCGAAAGCAGAACGATTAGTGTTGAGTTTCCCTGCAACGGCGGAAAATTATCCTAAAGCCATCGATCAATTAAAAGAGAGATTCGGTCGTGAAGATTTGTTAGTACAAATTTACGTACCGGAACTTTTAAATTTAGTAATGAAGAACGCTGTTTCTGGAAGAACAAAAACTGATTTGTCGGCCTTGTACGATGAACTTGAAGGGAAATTACGATCGTTGGAGAGCCTTGGACGAACACAAGAAAAATATGGAGATTTCCTTACACCATTGGTCGAGTCCTGCTTACCCGAGGAAATCCTGATCGCCTGGGAAAGAAAACGGAATACTGATACAGACGCTAAAGGATCGCGAACTCTAGAACACTTAATGACTTTCCTTCGCCTGAAAGTCCAAGGGGAAGAGATGGTGCAGCTGGCAAAATCCGGTTTTGGAACTCCTATCCGAAAAAAAGATTCCCCAACTGAAAGTGTTAAGCCGACCGAATTAACGACTGCATCAGCTCTGGCGAGTTCCGTAAAGTCCTCAGGTAAGAAAATCAATAACTGTATATTTTGTGAGAAATATCATCCCAGTGAAAATTGCTTTAATGCTAGAAAAATGTCTTTAAATGCTAAGAGACAATTGTTATTAAGAAAAGGTGCTTGTTTTATTTGTTTAAATAGATCTGGACATTTGAGTAAAAATTGTGATATTAAAAATGATATTAATTGTTCTAAATGTAATTATTCTCATTTTGAAATTATGTGTCCAAAATTAAATAAGAAGTATGATCAAAAATTGTGTTCCATAAAAACTGAGAACTCTCTATCAAGTAACTGCAACAGAAACCAAAGTATTTACTTTCAAACTCTCTTCGTTTTCATTCGCATTAAAGATCAGGAAAGGAAAGTTAGAGTTCTGATTGATACCGCTTGTGAAAATAGTTACATTAGTGAAAGTGTATTACTAGTGTTTTGAAGGCCACTCCACTTAGAGAGGAAACTATAATTCATTCTCTATTCGGGGGCAATGGAACTAAACCGAAACATCACAGCGTGTATTCTGTTGAGGTCAGTGATTTAAAACGCTCTTATGCATGTTGTTTTGAAGTGCTATCCGAAAAGAAAATACGTGGATTTATTTCTAAGATTGAGGATAAGCGTATTTTAAATGAGTTAAAAAATAAAGAATTTATTTTATCGGATTTAAATTGTAAAGAAACTGAAATTGGGCTTTTGATTGGGGCTGATAATATAGGAAAATTATTGACTGGGAATTTAATTGAATTTGATTCGGGTTTAACAGCTATTGAAACTAAACTAGGATAGACGGTAATTGGAAAAGTATGTTCGAACGATAAAAACGTTATGTTAACGACATCGTCTTTGCATGTTCGGAATGCTAGCGTTAAAGAATTATGGGAACTTGATGTTTTAGGAATAACTGATCCCCCTTATTTAATGAGAATACGAAAGAAAATTTTGAATTAACCGATTTTAAGAATAAAATGAAAATTCTTCCCGATGGAAGATATGAAGTTAAACTCCCATGGAAATGTAACTCTGAAAATTTGCCCAGTAACAAAGAACTAACATGGAAAAGACTAAGGATGATGAATAAATTAAGAAACGGTAAATTTTTTGAGGATTATAAAAGTGTGTTTAGGCAATGGGAAAATTTAAATATCATTGAACGTGTGCCGGAAGTAGAATTGAACAATGAATGCCATTATTTACCGCATAGACCCGTGATTAAATTAGATAGTGCGACTACAAAAATCCGACCCGTATTCGATGCTTCGGCCCGTGAAAAAGGGAAACCATCTTTGAACGACTGTTTTTATAAAGGCGTAAACCTTATTGAACTGATACCTGACATTTTAGATCGTTTTAGAATTTATCCAGTCGGAATTGTAGCCGATATTGAAAAGGCGTTTTTGATGCTATCTGTTGCACCGAAAGATAGAGATTATCTCAGATTTTTTTCCCCATGCAATGAAAAACAATTAGTGTACAGGCATTGTCGAGTTGTGTTTGGGGTGTCTTCAAGCCCTTACTTATTGAATGCATCTATTATGCATCTTTTGGAAAACTGTAATTCCGAATGTAAGGAAGTTGCACAAAAGTTAAAATCTTCCTTTTATGTTGATAATTGTGTAACTGGTGCTTTCAGTGCTAATGAGAAATAGAAATATTTATTGAGAAGACTAAATTAATTATGTCGGAAGGATGTTTTAATTTACGTATTTTTGAGAGCAATGTGGCGAGTAAAAGTGTTGATACACTCAGGCGAAACTTTTATTTTGGGTATCATCTGGGACTTGGATAATGATGTTTTGAAATGTTGCACGAATTTCGACTCATTAACGTGCGAAGTGAAAATAACGAAACGATTAGTTTTGTCTACGGTGCAAAAAGTTTTCGATCCCATTGGAATGTTGGCACCGTCTGCATTGCTCCCAAAATTACTATTGCAGGAAATATGGAAGATGAAAATAGCATGGGATCAGGAACTACCTCAGAATATTGTAAACAAATTTATGAAATGGTTTAATGAAATTCAAATTTTGAAAGATGTAACTGTACCACGTTGTATGAAAATTGATATTTTTACTGAATTACATGTATTTGTTGATGCAAGCAAGGGGTCATATGCGGGATGCGTCTTTGCTCGATCAATAGTTGATTCTAGAGTTAGCGTAATTCTTGTTAGAGCGAAGTCTAGAGTAGCTCCTCTCAAACTTTTGAGTATACCGCGTCTAGAGCTAATGGCTTGTTGTGTAGGTGCTCGACTTGTAAATTCTATTTTGAAAGCGCTTAATATGCCGGACTTGAAAGTTACTCTTTGGTCCGATTCCACAACAGCACTTTGGTGGATTAAAGAATATGGAAATTGGTCAGTTTTTGTAGCTAATAGGGTAAAGGAAATTAGACAATTAACTATAATTCAGTCATGGAAGTATGTTCCAGGAAACATGAATATCGTGGATTTACTATCTCGTGGTTGTTCTCCACGACAAATGCTTAGTTCTAGATGGTGGGAGGGTCCTTCCTGGTTGAAACAAAATCCGGAATATGGCCAGATGGTGAAATCAGTTGCGAGCCTCAAGAAGTTAACGTAGAGAGAAAGAAAACTAAAAATGCGAATGTTGATCTAGCAAACGATGCACCCCCATTGCTTATATGTAATGTGTCTGATTATGATAAAATGATAAGAGTATTTGCATGGATTTTAAGATTTGTAAATAATTGTCGCAAAGACTATAACAAATGTAAGGAACATGAACTTTCTGTTGCTGAAATTGAAAATTCTGAGAAACAATTGATTCGTTTAACTCAGACATATTATTTACCTGATGTTGAATCTTTAAAATTTGTTACTTTTATTGATAACGATAATATTTTAAGAGTAAAATCTAAAATAACTGAACGAAATGATGAAAGTTCTTTTTTGTATCCTATATTGTTACCTGATAAATGTGAATTTACAAAACTTTTGATTAGATCTATACACAAAAAGAACTGTCATGCAGGAATACAAATAATGCAATCATTAATTAGAGAAAGGTTCTGGATTATCAGAGCTAGAAAAACTATTAAGAGTATTTTGAATGAATGTTTTGTTTGTGCTCGTTTTAAAGTGAAATCATTGTCAAGCGGACCATCACCCTTACCACCAGACCGCGTGAATGATTGCGCGATATTTGAAGTTGTAGGAATTGACTTAGCTAGACCTCTGTTTTTAAAAACTGGTGAAGAGGTATGGATTACATTGTTTACTTGCGCAGTCTATCGCGCTCTACATCTTGAATTAGTAAACGCTTTATCTTCTGATGCCTTTTTGCTAGCCCTTAGGCGTTTCATTGCCAGGCGCGGGAGGCCCAGGATAATTTACTGTGATAACGGTACTAATTTCCGAGGTGCTTTCAATGACCTTGCGAAATTGATTGGCATAAAAATATCGAGAGAGACATCAACTCAAAAAATAGTTTGGAAATTTATACCACCCACCGCCGCATGGTGGGGAGGCTGGTGGGAAAGGTTGGTTCGCATTATCAAGAAACTATTGAGACGTTCTCTTGGAAACTCAATTTCTGTTAAACGTACTAAATCTGAAAAGGTCTTGAATATTAATGATGCAATTATAAAAAAATATATACTTCTTTTGGAAGATTGGTTAAAGAACCGAAAAGACTTTTGAATTATAACTGTTATAAGTTTGAGACTCTCCCCAAGTCTCAAAGGGGGAGTATGTTGGGAATGGAAATGATTTGTGTGAATGAGTGGCAGAATGGCGCCACGTTTTTGTAACTGTGAAGAGGTTGTGTGACGTCATTATGTTCTGTGTATAAAAGGGGTGGAGCCACACGTGCTCACACTCACTCGGTAGTTCTGAATAAACTCAGTTATTTGAATTGACTGGCTCGAGTCTGAATTTCTTCCTCCAACACCGAGCATCGGGTAGATGCAGCTCGCAGAATTTTGTAATTGTTCTTTACACCTGCTGTGTCCCCCCACTACAGGGCTTCCCCAGTAATAACTCGAATTCTGTGCCACCTGGCTCGACCGTACGGGCTGGATTCGATTGTTCTCTCTATGAGCATCCTAGGTATATTTTTTCAGGGCCTTAGCCGCATTTCTTTACCTATATTTAACATTTTAAAATTATTTTAATGTTTTAAATCTTTTGAAATCTTGCATAGATCCGAGGATTTTTGAGCTTCGTTAATAAAACTCGAACCATAGGTTCTCCTCGTTGAGCTCTTTCTTCTGTTATAATTGTTAGAACCCTCCCTGGGTTCCACCCTGGACACCAAGATTAATTTGAGGCAAAGAATCACTAAGAGCCATTTGTATAGTAATAACTTGTATTTATTATATCGATTCAAATATCAGAAATTCTAACATAATATTTCTATGTTACGCCAAACAAAAGGGATTTACCTTTAATATTAAATTAAATTGCGAATTATGAAATTAATCAATAATTACGCGTAAGATCAAATAAGGTCTACCGAAATAGGAGGTCCGAGAAATACACTAACTCGAATTATTAGCTTTTATTAACTTAAACTAATTTTATTAAACTAAAGATTGTTTCAAGCGATAATAAATTATATTATATCACCTGGCTATACTTAGGTATCTTCACAAGATGCATTCGTAGATTACTAACCTTCAATCTTCAATATTGCAACCCAATTGAATCCTCCAAACTTGAGGCTACTGCTGCTGGTTCAATAGCCTTTATCCTTGCTAGCTTACAACGCTCTACTTAAATATCCTATCTACTTTGCATATCCCGTTCGCTTTTTAAAGTTGATTGGAAATATACGCGAATTTATAATCCCCAAATAGACTCCTAAGAATATTAGTGGAAAGTTTCCGTACATCAGTGTTTCTCAAACTTTCAATACTGGCGCCCCCCTTTTTGATCACAATTTTTATCGCGCCCCCCTTATACATTAATAATGTACTGAATGCAATAATAATGCACTTTGACGCTAAAGCTACAATAGGCGATCTTAATTATAAACCATACAAATTAGTAACATAAGTATTAAATTTTGTATAATACTTTTAAGCAAAAAATAAATAAAATAATAGGATAATTATTATGTTATTTTTCCTTTCTCTAATTTTTAAATTGAACATATTGCAAAATGCGGTGGCTGCTTAGAAGACAAAATATAGATATCTGCTAAGTATAGAAAAAGAACTCAGAGGGTGTTTCTAATCATAAGCATTCCTTATAAAAACTTTGCAAGACAAACCCATGGAAATCGTTAATACTTATTAAACTTGTTCTTAATTTAGTATTAATTAGTTATAAAATACTCTGTGCAGCACTGATCCATTAAAAGTATACCGGCTGAAGTGTCCGCTCTTTGCACGAGTTCATTTATAAGAAAATAAAACATTATTGCTATAATAGCTGAATTATAAGGAGAGCAAAGCCAAGTACTCGACAATGTTTACAAAAGTGTAAAATGATTTTTTTAAATGGTTGATCAAATTATGATTAGTTTTAAGCGAATTGCGAACTGTAATTTTAAGCCTCACAGAATTAGCATTTATAATTGATATTAAACAGTAGCGCACACAGGAATTTTTAAGGGGGGGAGTCCAGGGTCGAAAGTTCACCAATTTTGTATCAGGTTCCTTTTGATTTTGTTGATTTTCGGGAACAAAACACATTAAAAAAACTAAATCTTGAATAAATAATTAGCATTAATTAATAAAATTAATCATTAATAACAAATACTTAATTAAATTTTGCGAAGTATATACTTAGAACTATAATCAATTGAAAAAAAAATTCAAGGGCTTTAGGGGAGGGTGGTCCAGACCCCTTGGACCTCCCCCCCTTGTGTGCGCCACTGATGTTAAATAATGAGCAATAATATAAAATTCCTATGAAGAATACTTGTATTATTTTTAATATTTAAAACGAAAATGCTTCAACATTTTTTTTTATCCGGGAGCAGGCGCGCACTTGATACGGTCGAGCGGGGTTATTGAATCACCCCAATACTTTTTTTTATAATTATCTTTTGATTACTTAATATTGCGTCCGCGTGCCTATAAATTATATTAGAGAAAAAATGCATTTTTTATTATGTTTGAAAGTTTTTTGTTTTAATTCATTCCAGTAAATTAATTATTTTTTAAATATTTTATTTTCGATATGCTCGTGCCCCCCTCATAAGATTATTGCACCCCGGGGGCGCGCCCTACAGTTTGAGAAACACTGCCGTACATATTCGTCTCATAATTCGTGTGTAGATAGTAGGCATAGGGGGAAATTATCAATAAAATTAGAATCCCGATGTTATTCCTATAGGGTTTGATTTTTTGATGACTTCACGATATTACAGAGAAAGAAGGATGAAACTTTAGTATCACCTATTACTCTGTGTGTCGTTGGGATGTACCTGACCGTTTACGTCACAGCTGCCTTCCCCGTGGAGTTGGTGTCGTTTTCCTTTCCCGAGATAGCGCCACCCCATTTGCAACTACAGACTCCGGACCGGTTGGAATGGATTCCTCTTGTGTTTCAGCACAACCAGGGGCCAAGTCTTTAGTTGCTGGATGCCCTGCTTTTATTTTGTTTATTGTTTTAAATGTTTTAATTATTTTAAAATGACCATAACTCGGAGACTCTTTAGGCGGATGTCTTAATTTTCTCAGAAACGATTCTTCCCGTCGAGACATTCAATATGAGGTCTCAGGTGTCACAGCCGTTCACCCCATCTTCAGATACAGTTTGTCGACCCCCCTATGTTATTAGTCCTATTGTCCCTGTGCGAAGGTGTTTAAATTTATTTAAATCGTGATTATCTCGGGTTTGGCTGGTCCGATTGACTTAATTTTAGTATCGTTTAACTCTGCTTGTGACCGCCTTTCGTCCTTGGCCCAGCTTACCCTGCTCAAGATTTTTAGAAAGATTTTAATCTTGTTACGCCAATGAAGTATAACTTCTTACGTGCGTACATAAGTACACACACTTTTTTAAAATTACTTTTTCTTTCATTTCATTTTAATTTTAATTCAAAGAATTCTTTGGGTTGGATAACGTACTCACCACATGAAATATTTCCAAATGTTGTTTAAGTTTATAACATTTTACACTGTATGCTGCAAGTATGTTAGAGAAAATAAGAGACACTGCGGCTTTTTTTTCTTGATTTACTTCAGTAGTGGTAAACCTAAAATTTAAGTATTCTTCAGAATATTTTTTAAAATTTTTTATTTCTGTATCCAGCTTAATCTATGCACTCGTTTATGTTTTATTACCGTCTTACTTACGATTTAAAAACATGTCCCTGACTGTAGTAAATATTTAATTACGGGTATTGCAATTGAAGCGCAAATTACATAATTCTTAATTTTAGAATAAAATGATTAACGAGAAAATTAATGCCATTGGGATAAAAGCGTGGGACGCTCTCTCTATATATTATTTGTTATAATTTTTTTTTACTAGTTCTATTCTGAAATACTGAGTTAGTGTAAAAATGTAGAACAAATCACACCTCACGCTTTTACCACAATGACATTAATTTTCTCGTTAGTCATTTTATTCTCATATTAAGAATTATTATTTTTTACTTCTTAGTTCGATTCATCATATATAAAAGCGTGTCTTTTAGTTTCTTTTTTTAACTATAATTAATTTCTCATTTTTTAGTTCGATCTACAAAAGCCTGTTTTTTTAGTTTCTAAAACTATAACTTTTTTCTTTGTTGAATTTCCCCTTGAGTTTGATATTTGGAGCCGGATTTATGTAGCTGCTGGAATTAGTTTTTCTCTTCAATGGGTATTAATTAACGGATCTGAAGTGTATTTATTCTCTCCGCTAGCGGGGCCTTGGATGAGTCCTGTATCGTTATATTTCAAAGATCCCGTCTCTATAGATACAAGTCTAACTAATAAAAGTGTGTTAACAAGAAATAGTAAATGTCCATCGTATTATCACCTTTTAAACGTATTGATATAATGGTAGTTCGTATCATCACTTCTAAACATATTGCTTTTGCGGTTTCAGGGTTGCCTTTGTCTTTTAGTCGCTAAATCTGCTAAATCTTTAAGTCCTTAAATTCTGGAAATGGCATATGGAATTAGTGGCAAAACCTCAAAATTTTAAAATTTCTTATTTGTGAGGATCCTAATCAGAGCAATGAAACAAAATTAGGAAATTATTGTATGTCATCGGTCCTTGACAAGTGTACAAAATTTTGAATTCATCTGACCTTTTAAAGTGGGTAAAAATCGAGAGTTTAAAGATTCCATTACATGCAAGTGAAACTTATAAAAGCGGGTTAAGGGTGTTTTCGCCTTATACACAAGAGCGTGAACCTAACGCGGAGCACATTTTCAAACAGAAACAATGCTTCAGTTTTTATAAAAATTTGTGACATTGTAACTCATACATTTGTTTATAATATAGTGTTTTTAAAATTTTAAAATATTTAATAAATAATTAGTTTTTCCTTTCAACATATAAAGGAACATCTCCTTTAGCATTACGGTATAGGAGAAAAAACGTGTAACACATTTTATAAAAGAAAAAATAAGTCAACTCGAATAAAAATGAGTAGTATCATAAAATAAGTGATTATCTACATGATAGTGAAGCCAAAATATAATATTAATGTTTGAGTATTTTTATATCTGAAATTTTTTTCCAAATTTAGGTACTATTCCTTAACATTAGCCCAGTGCTTCTCAAACTTTCAATACTGGCGCCCCCCTTTTCGATCACAATTTTTATCGCGCCTCCCTTATTCATTAATAATGTACTGAATGCAATAATAATGCACTTTGACGCTAAAGCTACAATACGAGATCTTAATTATAAACCATACAAATTAGTAACATAAGTATTAAATTTTGTATAATACTTTTAAGCAAAAAATAAATAAAATAATAGGATAATTAGTATGTTATTTTTCCTTTCTCTAATTTTTAAATTGAACATATTGCAAAATGCGGTAGCTGCTTAGAAGACAAAATATAGATATCTGCTATATATAGAAAAATAACTCAGAGGGTCAATTTCTAATCATAAGCGTTCCTTATAAAAACTTTGCTTTGCAAGACAAGCCCATGGAAGTCGTTAATACTTATTAAACTTGTTCTTAATTTAGTATTAAATAATTAGTTATAAAGTACTCTATGCAGCACTGATAGTAAAAAGTATACCGGCTGAAGTGCCCGCTCTTTGACCGAGTTCAATTATAAGAAAATAAAACATCATTAATATAATAGCATAATTGTAAGGAGTGCAAAGCCAAATGTTCGACAATGTTTACAAAAATGTAAAATGATTTTTTTAAAGTGGTTGCTCAAATTATAATTAGTTTTAAGCGAATGGTAATTTTAAGCCTCACAGAATTAGCATTTATAATTGATATTAAACAGTAGCACACACAGGAATTTTTCAAGAGGGAGTGTCCGGGGTCGAAAGTTCACCAATCTTGTATCAGGTTTCTTTCGATTTTGTAGATTCTAGGAAACAAAACACTGTAAAAAACTAATTCTTGAATAAATAATTAGCATTAATTAATAAAATTAATCCTAAATAACAAATACTTAATTAAATTTTGCGTACTATATGCTTAGAATTATAACCAATTGGAAAAAATCAAGGGCTTTAGGGGGGTGTCCGGACCCCTAGGACCCCCCTTTTGTGCACCACGGATGTTACATAATGAACAATAATATAAAATTCCGAAGAAGAATAATTGTATTATTTTTAATATTTAAAGCGAAAATATTTCAACATGTTTTCACCCGAGAGCAGGCGCGCACTCGATACGGTCGAGCGGGGTTATTGAGTCAACCCCAATCCTTTTTTTATAATTATTTTATTGCACACGATACAAATCGTGATTTCTGTGAATAATTTAATTAAGAGAAAGTTTACTTACCTACTTTCAAGGACTTTTCAATTTTTCTTTGGTAACAAATAAACAGTTTTGCTAGAATTAACGATTTCAGTATCTGTGTGTCCCGCGCGACCGCTTCGGGGTAAAAAGTATATTCATTATAATATGTATGTTACCGCTAAAAAATTGTGTAAAACCTTTTTCGTTATGCTTTATATGTTTGAGAATACTCATAAAAATATGTCTTGGTCAAGTAATCCTTCAAAGTGTGCTCTCCGTGGTTTTTCAAGTATCATAAAACTCTTTTGCATTGAAAAAGCGCGACAGAGAAATACATTACTTACCACTTCCCTAAATGAGAAACAAACACATAAGAGAGGGGTCATACCTAACTGTACCAATAACTTAGAAGGTCAAACAGATTACAGCTATAATGTAATCACAGTGACGAATTTTTTATGTTCCCATATTTTTTCCGAATCTGGGATCTGTTTTTTCTCTGACAGAGTAGCATGCTAGGTTCAAAAAGAAAGCGTAATAAAAAAAAAATCTCTCATCATGGGATTACAGCAAATCAAATAAAAGTTTTTTTATTTGGTTATAGGATCAAAGATATCTAATTAGGTATTGAAAATTTTTTTATTTTTGATGACTTAATAACGCACGCGCGCGCCTATAAATTATATCAGAGTAAAAGTGCATTTTTTATTATGTCTGAAAGTATTTTTTTAATTCATTCCAGTAAATTAATTATTTTTTAAATCTTTTATTTTCGATATGCTCGCGCCCCCCTCGTATGGTTATCGCGTCCCCAGGGGGCGCACCCCACAGTTTGAGAAGCACTGCATTAGCTGAAAACATACTTAAAAAGTATATTCAAGATAGATTCGGTAGAGATAGAAGGATCGATTCGACCGAATCGAATTGTGTATGAACGAGGTTCTTCATTTATATCCGTTTTGAGCAAACTCTCCATAGGTTGCCTATAGGGTTGCTCAGATGTCCTCGAAAATGCTGGATTGGATGGATATAAAATAGAGAACACATATATCTTATTTTAGCTTATTTTGCTAATAGCATTTGTGCTTTTATAAATGGATGATTGAAGAAAGATAAATATTTTATTTATTGAAACTTTATTTTGCAATCTGTTACAATTCAAAAACTAAAAATGAAAATTAATAATACTTATGACATTAATTAACAGTAACTTACTTAAAACATCTATCACTTAAAAGTAACTTTAAAAATTAGCAAATTTGAATGTTATTTTCAAATTCAAATCAATTTATTTCAATTTATTATTCAAAATTTGTATTCAGAAAAATAAATGAAATGATATTAAGCGTCATTAAATCCGAATTTTTACAAGAATTTTCAAATTTTCTTATTTATACAATTCAAATACCAAAGAGAAAAGTAATTTTTTACAAGTTTCGTAATTTTCCCTTTCTCTGTTGATTAGATTGAAATATTTATCGGTATGGGTTTTTGAATAGTAAAAACTAATTTTATTTAATATAGCCGTTCAGTTTGCCAGAAATCTTTCAAGTGTATTATTATTTATTTTGCAGGGAAATTTGTATACAGTTTTCAAGTGCAATATAAGCACAATAGAAAATATATGAAAAACTGATAGAAATAAATATTGCATATATTCACACTGTTCGGGTATATTTATAAGTATTTATTTTCCTAAATACTTTTTTTTTTATCTCTTTGAACAGTAATTATATTCCATTTCATAAAAATGTTTTTTTTTATGATATAAACTTGAAAGTAGTTTGTGTCATGTTTTTTTTTTTATCACAAATATACAGATGAAAAAGTTACATACTTGATAATATTGAGTTAAAATTTAACCTTAGCTTAGGTAAAACAAGAAGTTCCGATATTCTATACATTAAAGTTGCAACACCGGGAAGGAAAGTAAACAACAAAATTATACTTCTTGTATGTATACAGCATAGTAGGTATGGTTTCTGATTTCCCTGTATTTTTTTCCTACCCAAGAATTTCCAGAAAAACTTGAGAAGAGGAAGATTAGAAATTGGATTTTGAAATTTTACATTCCCGGGAATGTATCAAAGTTTTGTGTAATATCTAAAACCGAGTTTTTTTTAATTGGTATCAAATATAATTACACAAAATTTGCTATAATTTATATATAAATTAGACACTACAAATAAAATATGTTAATTATGCATTTTTAAGGAATGATACAAAAAAAATATAAGTAATTTATATTTTTGTCATTCAATGATGATCTTAGCTTTGTTGTGAGTATCTCGGCATCTCTCAAAAAATGGTCTCTCAGCTTCGGCTGATACTGAAGGAATTATTTTTCAATTCCTACTATTAGCTCACATTCTATTTATCTTGGTGGAATTTTCAATCGTTAATAAAATAAATTTCAAAGCACTCAATTGAGCTGAAATTTTATATACATGATTATTTTGGATGACAATACAATAATTTAATTAAAATTAATGAAAATTAATTGATTAAAACTAATTATTTAAATAATTACAAATGCACCATTTTTTGGCGACCCTTTTGGTGACTTGTGTCTAAATTTGAAAAGGTTTTTTTCTCACTTTTTAAATCATTCAGTTGAACTAAAATTTTATATACACGATTGTTTTGAATGACAATACGATACTTTAATGATAATTAATAAAAATTAATTACCACTTAATGTTGTGATTCTGTCATATGTATACACATATTTATATTAGATGTAACTATTTAATAAAAAGTAGCTAAAGTAAAATTTTTCTTTGTTGATATAAGTAGGAATTGACTTAAAATTTTATTTTTAAGTTACTTGTTAAAGCTTTATCCCGTGTCGTAACATTTTGTGATTGGTTTTCTGCTGAGTCAAGTAATTACATTCTTTGCTTATCTTGTCGAAGAAAAAACTCTCTAGTTGAACCAAACAAGATCTTTGTATTTGAATCGAACGCTTTTCTAATTTTCGTCCTAAGTTAATCTCCCGTAGCTTCCGTGTTCTCTTCTGAGTGTGAAGATTTAGGCAGCGGCTCTAAAAAAATAAAAAAATAAAAAAGTGGTGTAATTTTTAAAAATTTCTCTCTCAAACAGCATGAGGGCTCATTAACTCCTTTAAACTGGTAATTAAATTAAATAGTTTATTATAAAAACAAGTATCAGAAAATAAATATTGTATTAACAAAATAAATAATTAACAGTTTAAGCATTAGTACTTACGTTGTTCACACATAAATTGCGATACCTAAACTCTGTCTCAGATTGATCGTGTTAGTAGACTATATATACGAGGGTGGTCTGAAAAGTTTCCGACCTAACAAAGAGAAACAACATATTTTTTCTGAAATTTTTTTTCTTTATTTTTCAACATAGTCTCCTTGTAACTCTACACATTTCTCCCAGTGATACTCCCTTCTCTGTAACCCGTCCAAATAGTACTCGGCGTTTTTCTCTGCAAAATAATTGTTCACGGAGGTGACTGCCTCTTCATTTGACGAAATTCTCTGTCCTCCGAGAGCAATTTTTAGAAGATGGAACAAAAAGAAGTCGCTTGGGGCTAGATCTGGTGAGTAAGGCGGATGGTCTCGAAGTTCAAACCGTAATTCGCGTATTTTCGCCATGCCAACCACTGAGGTGTGAGACGGTGCGTTGTCTTGTTGAAACAGGATTTTCTTTTTCTTGAAATGTGGCCATTTTCCTCTAGTTCTGCCTTCCGCTTGTCAAGTAATGATTGAGTAGTATGCTCTAGTAATGGTTTTTCTTTTTGAAGATAATCGATTAAAATAAGTTAATGACTATCCCAAAAAACTGTTGCCATCATTTTCCCAGCAGAAAAAAAGTTTTTGCTTTTTTTGCACCCGGTTCCTCCTTTGCATTCCTCTGTTTTGACTGTATTTTACTTTCGGGCGTATAATGGTGTATCCAAGTTTCATCTACAGTAATTAATAGGCTCCAAAACTTCGACTTATTGCACCTAAACTGCGCCAATAGGGCGTTGGAAATGTTCTTTCGAACACGTTTTTGGTCTAGCGTGAGCAAACGCGGCATCCAACGTGCGGACAGCTTTCTCATGCCTAAATGTTGATTTAATATGTGACAAACGCATTTTTTTACATGTTCATAACCTCTGCTATCTCTCACTTTAATTCGGCGGTCGACTAGCACCATTTGGTGAACTTTGGCTATGTTTTCATCGGTAGTTGCAGTATTTGGATGTACCGAACGTTCATAATCTCCCAAGCTCTTATGGCCACGTTTAAATTCAGCTGCCCCAAATTTCACCGTGGTAAGTGATGGTGCAGAGTCCCCATACACAGAATCTAACTCATCGTTGATTTACGTAGGCGTATTGCCTTTCACAAACAAATATTTAATGACAGCTCGATACTCGATGTTGTCCGTTTTCACAAAAACACTCACACCATCTCACTTAAAAGATTGTTACATAACAAGTGCACATCCAAAATGGCTGAAACTTTGGTGAGTAACTGTCAACAGATGAACAACGAAATTCACTAGCTTTTATTGACAAGTGCTGCCATCTTCACGTTGAGGTCGGAAACTTTTCAGACCACCCTCGTATATCGCAAAATCCAGCGTATAACTCGCAACTATACTTTCGAGCTTCATTTTTTTAATTTTTAGATATGTTCGCCGTATAAAGCGCTCCTTTTTTGCGAAGAAACCTGAAATGTACATATGCAATGCTCTTATATTCTAAAGTCATATTTTTTTAGGTATTATTCCAAGGTATAGAAAAAAATAGTATACATCTATAGAACTACAACCACTTAAGTTCATAAAAAGTGTCATTTTTTTTTAAATAAACAGTATTTCGATGTGTTTGTAGAAGTCTAAATTTTTTCTATGTTCATATATTTTTTTTTTTAATTTTTAAAGCTCTCACTTTTATACCCGGTGTATAACGTGCCCCCATAAATTTTTATCTTATTTTTTTGTGTTAAAAGTGCGCGTTATACGCCGGATTTTACGGTGTATATTTAAAGAAGCAATGTTCGATAGACAAAGAGTAATTGATCAGAAAAATGTATTTCCATGTATTTACTCTTCCTTTCGTTAGGCTGGAAAAATTCTCTCCATCCTTGCATGGGTGAGTTATGATCTCTTTTGTACTCTTACCCACTGTTGTGGGTGACTGTGATACCCAATGGTTATGTTCAAGGGATCGTGCACGACTTATTATGCATACGTAGCCGATGTATGTCAAATCTGGCATGGCTCAATGTCCTCCTGTTGGCGTAGTGTTGTAGTTAGAAGAGGGAAGTGCCATGTCAGATGTCATCTTCGTCACTTGATCGAAGATCAAAATTACAATGTCCTTTGCCAATAGCCCTTGTGTTGCTTTCTTTTACGACGTTAATTTAACTCTCACTCACTCTCCCCACTGTTGCGGTTTCGAACGAACATTTTTCCTTTCAAGAAATGCAGGGTCAATGGTTTACATTAATGGGGTCAATTAAAAATTATATGGAAGGGCGAAATCCATGGTCAAGTAAAGAATAGCTAACTCATTGATTATTTCAGTTGCATGTCGTTCCTGGGAATTCCCGGGGTCCAAATATAATTCCAAGAAATGAAAAAATAAGTTTGAAAATCTTACGATACCCCGGGATTTTGAGAAAGAAATTATAATAGTAGGAAGAAAGTATGACTAAATTTGTAGGCAATTTGAGAATATACAGCGTCCAAAATTAGTTTATATAGTTGTCCACTCCAGGCAGGCTAAACGGCTCTAACCCACTTAGGCATCAAGTCAACTAGGCTTCAAAGACACATATGAAAAGTCATTTTATATTGCTTCCATTCTATTTTATACTTTATCAATCTTAGTGTCCGATGATCGACGGGGGGCCGTCTCTTAGCCACCCATGATCAGGTGTTTTCAACAGATCAGTGATTTGAGGGAATGTATTAACCAGATAAACAGTCGAACATCTTTTCTGTCGAGTTAGGCCAAGACATCATGGCGAATATGTGATCTAGCGTTATTTTGTAGGAAGATGAGGTCTCCGAGGCATCAAATATAGGGTATAGCCATCAGCTTTAAGACCTGAGAAATAAAACTTACAGTTAAGATTACCAACGACCTGAAAATGAGGAGTTCTTTCCATGTATACAAAGGATGATCATACCATCGTACCATGTACAGGAACCGTATGACGATATCAAAATCAGGCAGGGCATAAGCGTTCTCCTCGATGCCATGGACAGAGCCATCACGATTCTGTTAGCAGAACCGAACTGTCGTTGCGTACAACGCTGTAGCCATGCCAAGCTTCTCTATGCTACAGTTTAAAGGTCACAATAATGTCACCCGTATAAATAGTCAATGCTGCTCTAGATGTAATAGCACTATCCGTATAAATACGTGTCGTGTTGTGAACAGGCCCATTTCCTGACTCAAGGCTGTAATGAGACTGTTTGATCCTGACATGATAATCATCCTGAAAACATGTCTGTCCTGACAAACTTACTGGAGTAAAGCCGTTGGGATCTGGCATGGTATTCAGTCATACCCTCTTAAGCCTATTGATTACATATCCGCATGGCGGTAGTTGAATGCCTTTTAGTCGATCTATTACAACCAATTCGATTAGCAATATTGAGGAACAATCAAATCAACAGAGATCAAATATGATCTCTGAATGAGAAATTAACTATACGTAACTTTAATATGTATATAATCTCCCAATTTATTATATTTTCATTTATACAAAATGGAATAAAAAATAAAATGGATGGAATACACTTGTGAATAAATAAATAATTTTTAAAGATCTGCACAAAAAATGATCTAATGAAATCGGAATTAAAACGTTTCGTAAGTGATAATAATGAATCACCATTTATTTTATCGCGTATCTTTTTTGGCATATCATAATCAAAATTTATTTGTGAAAATATGATATTCACACAGTTTGATGTTCTTTTTCCATATGATACTGGTGGTATTGGAAAGAAGGATCAACTTACAGATTTTGCAGGATTAGGTTACAAAATAAATATTTTTTACGACTACACTGAATGAGTTTTTTAAAAAAATACTTCTTCTGAAACAGAATGCGGAAGCTACACAAAATTTCTTTTCTAATAGAAATTGCATTTAAAAATCTCAAGTATTTTTTAATTTTATTAAAATATTTTCGCAAAATATTTCTTTCATTTTTGATAACCTCTTGAAAATACGAAGACAATCATTCATAATGCTTCTGCACAAATTCAGAAAATCTAAAGATACGTGAAACTAATACGATCCCAGAGAAAGTAGTTTAAAAAATAGAAAATAAATAATTCCCAAGTCTGGAAACTTAACAAAATTAAATTCTCTATTTGTGTTATTAAATGCGAATATCAATAAGGAAACTAATATAAACATATATAATAATAATGTTGTACCAATCTTCAGAACAAATAAACAGCATAGAAATTAAAATCAAATTAAAACTCGATACACTTTTTTTGTCTTCCTTGATTCACTAAGTTCCATTAAAAACAAGTAATCAATATTAATATGCGCTGAAACAAATCGATGATGTTTTTAATCTTAATTGGTCGACAGAATATGCTAGAGTATCTATAAAAAAGAGAAATCGTTTGCTCTTTAGTTATTTTTTTAATTAAACACTTGTAGCTTAATTTTACTCCAGATTTTAATCGATAGGAACATGTAAAAATAAATAAAATATTGTATAGAAATTTAATTTAATGCAATGTTTCCGCGGTTATTAAATATCGTGAATGAAAAATAAATAAAAATGAAACCATCGGACAGATTTACCAATGGAAGAGTGAAAAAAAGTCGTAACAGATTTATGCATTTTAATTTAATGACAAATACAGTGGGCCACAAAAGTGTTCATACACTTGCAATTTCTAAAACTTCTACCTCCATGTTTTATTGATCCAACTAGATTCTTGGAATTTAGTTTCATAAAATTTAAAATTGACAACAAATTGATTGGAATGGCAAACAATTCAATAATTTTAGTTCCGATTAACCTATAATAGCTTATAAATGAAAAAATGAAGAGTTTATTCCCATGAATTTATATGGAACAAGAACTCCTTCACTTTCATGCTGAAGTATGAAAGTGAAGGAGTTCTGGTGTGGGGGTGAAATGGGCCTCAGAATTAGGTAATTTGGTATTTGTTCATGGTATTATGAATCATGAGCTCTATTTAATTATTTTAAAGGGAAATTTTAAATTATCCGCCCGAAATTTGGATATTGGAGACTACTTAATTTTTAATAGGTTAATGACGCCAGGTGCACTGCTCTCATTGTACGCCACTAGTGTCTCTATAACAGTTCCCAAATTCTGAAAACCCCTTTCAATCCCTTTATTTAGCTCAGTAGAATATATTTGGAGATAATTTGATTTTAAAAAAAGAAGAAAATATGACATATAAACACATAATAAGATGTAAAAACTAATCACAGAAGCATGGAGGAGAATCCATGCAAAAATTACGAAACATTGATTAAATCTATACCAAGACCCTTAAAAGTTGTGGACACTGAAAGATATCCTACTAAGTACTAAATTAAGAAAGAAATACAATATTTACAGCTAAGTTGAGATTTTTGTTAAGTGTACGAAGACTTTTGTGGCGTAATTTTTAGTAGCTTTTTGAAAATTAATTTTTTAAAAAAATAGTTATAGTATTTTTTAAAAATATTAATTATGTCATTCCATATTAAGAATAAGTTACAGATATCATAGAAAAATTACAATTACAATATATTAATTTTTATTAGTCGAAAACATTAAATTTTATAGGAAATTGCAAGTGTATGAACACTTTTGTGGCCCACTGTATATAAAAATAAAGAACTTTACTGTCCTTTTTTCCTCCGTTTCAAGTGCTGAAACAAATTTACAATTCTCAACTTTGCGACGGTTGCTTTTTTTTTTTGAAAAAAAGAAAAGAAACAACATTTTTTGTTATTTCTGTTGTGTTAGAACACAAAGTAATTTCTTTAATTTAGTATTTGCTGTTTGTTTGTCGAACTAGCGTGTACGAAATACATGTTAAATTCTAGCATTAAAAATATTCTGAATGAATTAATGTCCAGAAATGTTTGCTTAGAAAAAAATATATTTTTACTTTTTTCTTCAATGCATAAGATAATAAAATCAATAATAGTTTCTTTCGGGACAAGAAGGAGTGCGCTAGCATATTGAAAAGTTGGTAAAAAAAGTTATTTAAAAAGATTGAAATTTAAAAGAAAAACTGAAAGTAAACAAACTGAAATTTTATGATATAAGAAAAATAAAACACACACTTACACTGATATAATACACTTATAAATGTATCAGTACTATATAATGTATTTTACAATTAATTTACAAAAGTTAGGAACAATTTTAGTAATTATCAGTTACCCCATGGGCTTGTCATATGTAAAATTATACACACATTTAACACTTATCTTAATAATGTGTACTGTTTATTATTAATCCCTTAATTGCTGATTAAAAGTTACTTAATTCACTCCAGAATGCCACCGTTTTCCAAGTACGCGTGCGTATGGGATGTATTGGGGAGAGGGTAGAAAAGGAATAAGTAAACAAATCCCCTGAAATAAGTAAATTAATCGAAAAAACTGTCAAGGTCTTTTTTTCCATTCCAAAGTCTTCGGAATAATTTTAGTAACAGCAGTGAACAGAAAATATCGTACTACTAGAATGCGTATATATACGTCCGGGGTAATTAACGCTTAGGCTGAGCAAGACGTTTATATACGCCGATTACACTTAAGAGGTTAAAGTCGTATTGTAGATTTTACATCAAAGTATAGTATTATTAAATACAATTCATTGTTATTATATGCAGGGGGCGATAAAAATTATGTTTGAATTTTGGGTCGCAAATATTGAAAGTTTGAAAAGCACTGGTGTACAGTGAAATTCATTTTATAAATTAAAATTTCGAATAAAAATACTAACAGATATCCTTTGGTTCTTGAAAACAAGCGTATGCACGTTTATTGCAAACTGGATTAAAAATCATCAGCAGTCAGATATGCCCATCATTTCTGTCGGTTTTGTTTAAATGAAGAATTTCAGCCTTTTTTATTGTTGTTGCTACTAAGTCGGCTATTAACGGCTACCTTTTTTTGTTTTTCACACGTTACTTATATAATTTTTGATATTCTGCTACACAAAACTTATGATTGCGCCGAAATTTTAATGCAGGTTCTATGTAAGGATCAGGAGCAAGAAAACGTCCTTTCATACTTGTCCCCAAATTAAGGACCTTGCGAACTAAATCGGCTGTTAATAGTTGAACTACACTTTAGATTTCATTATTATCGATTTCTATATAATATTAAACTGTCATAAATTTTAGATCAAAGCGTCCTCATCCAAAGGGCATGAATCCGTATTTTTTTTTTGAATTCGTGCTAGAATAAAATTTTGCGTAAAAAAAATCGCGAAATTCGTGTACCGTGTTATTTTAAAATCGTATAAAAGAAGATTTGGGTGGATATATATATGTGTGTAGTACTCAACTCTACATAGTAATATTTATGAAGAAAGATATACTTTTGATTTTAATATTCTTAAAGTGACATTTTGGAATTCTTATACAGTCGACTCTCGATAATTCGAAGTTGGAGGAACCAATGAAAAACTTGGAATTATCATGAGGTTAGAAAAAAACTATTAAAATACACGAAGAGAGTTTTTTCTAACACATTTAAATATTTCAAACTATGTTACAAAAAACAAGAATTGTGCATGTATATAAAACTACATTAGAGTACTTTTAAAAAAAGTATGTATTATAAAGTATAAATATTATACATAAGTTAAAAGTCATTTATATTAAAAAATACATTTATGTAATAAAAACAATTACTAAAAGAATATACATACTGTACATCCGTGCTTCTCAAACTTTCAATACTGGCGACCCAATTTTCAATCGTAATTTTTGTCGCCCCCCCCTGTACAACAATAATGTATTTACTGCAATAAAAATGTACTTTTACGCTAAAGCTACAATGCGATCTCAATTATAAACTGTATAAGTATTAAGTTTGTATATGTTACTTTTAAGTAATATATATATTTTAAGAAAATTACTTAAAATATATATTACTTATATGTATTATGTTATTTTTATCTCTAATTTTTAATTGGAACAGATCGCAAAATGATATATTTAATTAAAGATATATTTCCTTCAGCATCCATTTCTCAAAGTACAAAGGTCATTAGAAAAATAGTCTAGTCTATGTTGCTCTCTATCGTATCCATCACATTTGGCATTATCGGGTACGTTTGCGTGATTCTGAACAACCTATCGGACGTCTCAGCAAAACATGTAAAAATGTTTTTCCTCGTACAATTCCAGTCAGTTTTGGTCGACTCGATACTTCTTTAGCTACCGAATCTACCTTGAATGTACATTTTTTAATTAGCACGTTAATTGTAATTTACGGTAATTAAGTATTTACGGCAGTAGATTAAAACAAAATCATACATGCATTTTTAAGTCGTAAGCAAGCATTCGACGATAATAAAGGATCAACAAGTATACAGACGAGCATGGTTCCGAAAATTAAAGAAATATTCTCAAAAATACTTAAATTTTGGATTTACCACTACTGAAGTAAATGATTGGGGGAAAATACACCAGCTAGTTATGTGTTAAAACTTACAAATCTGAAGAACAATATGAGAAAGTTGTTTTTAAAACCATGTAAAATCATTTAGCCATGTTGGCAAAGAATTTTAAAAAGTATTTTCTTGATGAGGACAACTTGGTAGCAAGTTACGAGTGGAATACGGATCTATTTCAAGATAGTCCAGAAGGGTTCTCAACTTCCGAAGAAGAAATCTTCATAGAATTCACATCCAGTGAAAAATTAAAATGCAATTTTGTAATAAATCGCTCTTTGAATTTTGGGTAGAGGTGGATGATGAATTATCTGTACTGAAAACAAAAGCACTTCGTATACTATTACCATTTTCAACATCCTACCTTTGTTAAACCGGCTGCTTTGAAGACAAAATATAGATCTCAGCTAAATATAGAAAAATAACTCAGAGTGTCAATTTCTGATATTAAACCTTCCTTTGAAAAACTTTGCTCTGCAAGACAAAGCCCATGGAAGTCACTAATAATTATTAAACTGGTTCTTAATTTAGTATTAAGAAATTATTTATAAAAAAACCTTCTTCAGTACTGATACTGAGCGTATACTGGCTGAAACACCGGCTCTTCCACGAGTCCATTTTTATATATAAAAAAAATATAACATTATTCTTGATATAATAGCTGAACTGTAAAGAGAGTAGAACTGCGTGCACGACATTGTATACAAAAATGTAAAATGATTTTTTTAGATAAATGCTATAATTGTAAATAACTGTTAAAAAGAACTGTAATTTTAAATCTCACAAAATTAGCATTTATAGTTAATGTTAAATAATGAAAACGAATATAAAATTCAGATGAAGAATAATTGTGTTACTTTTTAATATTTAAAGCGAGAAGACTTCAAAATGTTTTAACCCGGGAGCAGGCGCGCACTCGATACTAACGCTAATGGTAGTGCGGGGGGACTCAGTCATCCCAATCATTTGTTTATAATTATTTTTACTCTACACGATACAAATCGGAAAATTCCAGTGAATAATTTAATTAAACAAAAGTATACTTACCGGCTTTCAAGGAATGTCCAATTTTTTTTTCATGATTTGAGAAAAAACCCAATAAAACTGAACTAAAATGATTCAAAAGTGCAATACCTTAATAAAAGACGCTAATCAGAGACACTTTTCACTAACATTACAGAAATGTTATTTGCTGGCAAAGCTGTCATATTTTGTTAAAGTAATTGTAGTTTTAATGACCTTTCATGATCGAGTGAGTGAATATTAACGTCGCACTGTTCAGCTACACGAGGGCTTTTAGAGACGGACCTCGTAATTTTGAACAATGGTTGACGAGGACGATACTTGAGCTGGCCTCTTTCAACTACCACACCACTCCAACAAGAGAACGTTTGAGCTCTCGGCAGATTTTACGTGTACCTCCCCCATACACAACGGGACTTTAGTGGTACTGGGCTCGAACTCGTGACACCTTTGGTGATCAACAAATATCAAGTTGAACTTCTTTTTTCTTGTGTCTTTTTGACAACGCGAACTGAACCTTGTGTGACACTTATGGCTTCATATTTCAGTTGATGGAGTTCTTTATGAAGCATTTGAAAATTTTCCTTTCATTTCATGTTCATCGTGTTTCTCAATCATGAATAATATGCATTCTTTTGCTTGATCAATTTCAACATCCTTCAATAGAGATCACAGCTGTCCCGCACCACTGCTCCCGGGTTAAAAGTGTATTCAGAAAAAAATACGGATGTTCTAAAAAGGATTATGACGTTTTTCACTATGCTTTATATGTTTGAGATTACTCTTAAAAATAAATCTTAGCCAAATAATCCTTCAAATCAATCAATGCTTTTCCAAATATCGTAAAACTCTTCATTATTTACAATTTCACTAAGCGAAAAACAAATACATAAAAGATGGGGTGGAACTAATGTAGAAATCATACCAGTAAGTTTGAAGGTCAATCAAATGATCAGCAAATGTATTATGCTGCCTGGGTGAAAAGTGAATCATGTCTTCCTTTTCTTTCTACTACTAATGTACAGTATTTCAATAATAATTACAGTGATGAAATGTTTATCTTAGAATTTTTCTCAGGGTCTGGGTTTCGTTTTTTTCTTTTACCGAGTAATATTTTATGTTAAAAAAGAAAAAACGCCAGATGCTAAACATAAATTATATCAGTGTTGTTGTTTCCTTTTTTTTATTATGGAAAAAAAGTATTTTGTTTCACTTCTTTCGGAATATTTTTTTTTAAAAAATCTTTAAATTTTCGATATGCTCGCGCCCTCTTTGTAGGGTTGTCGCGCCCCCCCCCAGGGGGGCGCTCCCCACACTTTGAGAAACACTGTTGTACATAATTAATCTTTTTTGACGACAAAATCTGTTATCTTTAAAAATCTGTTGTGAATCTGTTATCGGTTCCCTCAGACATTGTCCCGAACGCCATTGGTTTTTCAAGGCAAGGTCCAGTCCGGCTTATGCCCTATTAGATGTCACATGCCTCAAGTCACACAGATGAATCATAAATCGCCATGTCACTCTGACGCAAAATACACAATCCTACGCATCTCTTTTTCACAATAGTTGCCATCCTTTGTGAACATATGTGTAGTCAGGCCACGTGTTAAACGAAAAATATGGACGGCTAACAAGTGCAGCCGGTTTGTTGTCAGTATGAAGATAGAAAGCAACAAAAGTGTATATTTTCTTGAGAAACCGGGAAACGCAAAGAGGGGATGACAGGCAGATGGTCATCGAAGGGGCTACATTACAGTAGAGACACGCATGAGACAATACAACACAAAACACGTGAGATCCAGCCTGCTTGCTACAGGACTCTATATGATAGTGAGTGTTCGAATTGTCGAGAGATGTATAAGATAACTTTGAGCTGTCGCGTGTTGTAGTCTGGCCAGAGCCGCAGATTTACTTCGAAATATCGAATGTACTTAAACGTATTGTTTTAGTTCGAAATATCAAGAGTTTTTCTAGGGGCTGAGTGTATACTTCGAATTAGTGAAGGTTTTAATTAGCAAGAGTCGACTGTATATCCATTTCTATATATAGAAATATTGTTTTTAACTATATTAATCGTAATAATATATTAGCGACAGATCTGATATCTTCTTTAAATTTTAATAATTTTATTAGTCATTACATTGAACGCGGATACCCTAATAATTTCTTTGCAATTACATTTCGAATGGTTTTCAGTTATTTTACAAAATGTAATATATTTGCAAAATAACTGAATTTTTTTCAGTAACTTAGTTATGCAGTTACTCACAAGATGAAGCGACGCATTTAATAAAATTAAATATGCGTTATTTTTTAATTAGTGCCACTGAGTATTTTTGCGGAGGCCCTTTTATATATTTCCAATAAATCTTATACCAATTTAAGTTTTTAAATATACGTATATATATAGACCTACTTTCATTTTATCTTATTTAAATAATTTGCTTTTATGCTGTACTATTATTATACTCCCTTTTGTATTGGTGGGAAACATTAACTTGATCTTGTGTTCACGTGATAAATTTATTATCTTTCAGTTTTTTATTACGAGATTTTTAACTCTATTCTAATAAGTAGTCTCTTAAATTTTATGGTTATGTAATATTAATTAGTATTAGCATATTTTATTTAATAATAATTACATATTTATAATATTTCTTCATTTCCTTATGGTCCAGTAGTGTAGGCAAATTACAGGTGAAGGTTGGCTGGCCAAAAAATATGTTTAAACCTGCATTCTTATTTTCTTTGTTAAAGGTTTTTAATGCACTGATGCAAGAGAGATTTTATTCATAAACACCATTTTTTCATTCAATAAAGTTACCTCAGTGCTTCTCAAACTTTCAATATTTATGATCTAATTTGCAATCATAATTTTTATTACGCCCCGTCCAAATAATAACAATGTACTGAAAGCAATTATTACGAAATTTTTTAAAGAAGCTACAATACGATTAATTACAAACCGTACAAATTATCAAGATAAGTATTAAGTTTTGTATATAATTTTATATATAAGACTATGGGAAAAAAATCACCTGTAATTATTTAACCTGTTCATAACTTAGTATTGATAAATTAATTATCAAATACATTCTGCAGCATTGAAACATTTTTATCAGTGCAAATGTCTCAGAATGTATTTTGTTTTGCTTCTTTTTTTAAATAAACTAATTTTTTAAGTAATCGTTTATTTTTGACTGTTCAATATGCTCGCGCCTCCAAATCAAGTGCCCCCAGGGGGCGCTGCACTCTTAACAAAACGCTGAGTTATCGAAATTTTGTTGGCTTAATACCAACATAATCTGTACTCAGTCGTATAGAATGTAATGAAATTTAAAACGAATTGGTCGTTAATTCTATTTCTTTTATAAAGAAACTGATTTCTTATCTAATGTATTGCAATATTAACGAATCAGTTATATCAGGTTTCCTATACTTATAGAATTTTGCAAGTTGGTTTTTGTACTATTTCATTAGCATGCTTTCTAATTCTAATTTATGAAATTGATAACAAAAATATAGTAATTTAGTTTTGAATGCTTTAAATTAGGTATTTCTCCCAGTCTAGGAAATAGCAAGCAATGTACGACATGGTTCGACGAACTTTTGAGACAGAAAAGCCAATTTGTAAAAGGAAACAGACAATTAAACTATCAAAGAGCCTAATTATCAAAGAACTTTAACTATTCATATGCATATGCTTGTGCTGGAGAGAGGAAGGCTGTGGTAACGATTGCGATCTTGACTATCGTACTCCATTCACACACACACACAAAATATTTTTTTATTATTCTTGAATGCACTTTAATACCCAAAATAATCTTTCCCATTTTTTTCAGAACTAAGAACTAAAGAAGATATATTTGTATCTGTGTCTCCCTCTCTCAATGCAAGAACAACCAGTGATTAAAAATTTCATAAAGTTGTGTATTTAAATTTCAAACTTCGTGAAAGAAATTCTGTAACAATAATACCGTGTGTTGTATTGTGGCAAATGCCACCTGTCTGAAGTAGTCAGAACGAGACCCACGAAATTCATCGTGGTAAGGGACACGAAGTACGCCTGTCGTTGTCCTAGGCCTTGAGCACCGTACATGTGACAGTACGAATTAGCTCGGTGAAATTCCTCGAAGAAATGATAGATGGCGACACCACCTATCTCCATCTCCACGATTTTGCCATGGGACTGGAGGGGAGGGAAATATTCTCCAGTTCCCTGCTCTCATGATTCAGCCCACAAGACTTTCGGACCCCCAGATTTAACGAGCACGCACTCCGTGTGTACTCGGAGAGTATTTACTGGCATCGAACCCAGGCCTTCCGGTCTGGAGTCCGATGCTCTAACCACCAGGCTACCCACGGCCCAATAATACCGTAAATGCTTTATTCAAGAAATTTACGCGTACACTAATATATATATATACATATAGAGTGTTTTTTTAGAGGTATAGAACTTTAAATTGCAATAAAACAACGATGTATTATTCGATTGGCATGAATTGTTTTTTATTCGAAAAATAATCTTGAGGCATTACATTTTAAATATGATCAAGCAAGGCGTAGATTCATCGAATGAGCCCAAAACGAGATTGCCGTTGTTCCCGATTTTCATAAGCGAATTTTGTTTAGCGATGAAGTGCACTTCTGGTTGAATGGCTACGTCAACAAACAAAACTGCCGCTTTTGGAGTGAAGCTAATCCACAAGTGTATATCGAAACAACGTTACATCCAGAAAAACTGACTGTTTGGTGCGCTTTATGGGTGGAATCATTGGTCCGTACATCTTCAAAAACGATGAAGGCCACAACGTTACAGTCAATGGTGATCGGTATAGAGCCATGATTCCTAACTTTTCATTCCTGAATTGAACAATCCTGATGTCCAGGAGCTGTGGTTCCAACAAGACGACGCAACATGTCACATAGCTCGTGCCACAATTGATTTATTGAAAGACACGTTTGGTGACCGCCTAATTTCACGTTTATGACCTGTGAATTGGCCTCCAAGATCTTGTGTGATTGAACACCGCTAGACTATTTTCTGTGGGGCCATGTAAAGTCATTGGTCTATGCGGATAAGCCACAAACGCTTGACCATTTGGAAGACAACATTCGCCGTGTTATTGCCGATATACGGCCACAAATGTTGGAAAAAATCATCGAAAATTGGACGTCCAGATTGGACTACATCCGAGCCAGCCGTGGTAGTCATATGCCAGAAATCATATTGAAAATGTAATGCCACAATATTATCTTTCGAATAAAAAAAAATTCATGTCAATCGAATAATACATCGTTGTTTTATTGCAATTTAAATTTCTATACCTCTAAAAAAACACCCTTATATATATACTATATATATGTAATAATTCCCTCTAGCTTCCTTTTAATTAACTCTTTTAACAAAATTGGAATAATCTTTTGATTATTTGGTTTAAAACTAATAATTGATTTTAATCGTAATCGATGAATACTATTACTTCAGAAATTCCTGCCCCGCACATTCTATCCAGTCAGAGCTATGATTGCGTGATCATCGCGAAATTGTAACGTTGGTAAGGAACAAAAACACCTTGTGTAATGGCTTTCGTGGCTCTTTCTTTTTTTTTGCCGTCATAATGTAACAATGAATATAGCTGTTTCTCAGTGTTTTTGTGTTGTGTCCGTCAAGATGTCAATTCTGCTTGTCTCTTGTCCACTGTGCTTTAATATCACCATGAATTTGTTTGTCTCGTCAATGTGAAAATGTACTATAATTTTGTCCTAAGCTTTGATGTGTGCGCTACAATAAAGAAGATATCTGTCCACTGAAGATGTGTTTTTATGAAAACCTGCCCACACTTGACAAAAATCTACCACTCGGCCAATACTTAACAGAAAGTCGGTAAGGATAGTTTCCTACCGTGAAGATATAAATGAAAATAAGAATTTAAAGTGTGCGTCGTAAGTTTGCTAAAATTCCTGATGTTTCAACTTCTTCGTTAGGCAGGGAGAAATCCCCATTCAAGTTGTGGCTACTTCGTTAAACAGGGGGAAATCCCCTTTCGTTTTCATCGAATTAATTCAAGGATTTTTTGTGTAATAAGCCTATAACAAGTTCATGTTTCGTCAAAAAGTGCAACCGTCAACAGAAAAGTGAAGATTTTTAAATGTAAGTTACGAAATATTATTATCAATCATTTATATTGCAAATTTTATACATATGATTTTTTTTTTTTTTAACAAGTGATTCTGACCTTTGATATTTTTGTGCTTTACATTTCATGAAAAATTATTTGACATATTTTTGTGCTGCAATACATGTTTTTAATTAACATAAAACAATATATATTGAAATAAGAAATTTAAATACTGTAATGTTTGATATTTGAATTTAATAATTAATAACTGCAAATGTTTTGATTTTGTTGTAATTTCAATTTTATATGTTTTGGTATTTCTATTTTTGCTACTTCAAATTTTTAAGTTTAAAAGAAATTTTAATGTCTGTATGATTCTCAGATTTGGTTTTAAAATGGCGAATAATGAGCAAACCAATTTGTCTGTAATATATACTACCAACCAAAACCCTAATGAACCATATATAGCCCCTTTTGATTCTGAAAATGGAATGCTAATAGAAGCTTGGTTAGATTATTTTAATAAAGCATGTAAAAAAAAAACTTGGTAATAAGGATGATAATTGGAAAATTGTAAACATGTCAAAATATCTAAAAGGGTCTGCATTAACCCAATACTTTAATTATTGCCTTAATATTTCAAATTTTAGAGAACTGTGTTCGATTCTTATTGAAAATTTTTTAAAGCTTAATGTTGTAAGCTTGGCAGATTTTTCGCAACTCCAATTAAAAAATAATTTAGAGCAATATTTTCATCAAAAGCTTAATTATGGTAAACAATTAGGTCTATCTCCTCAACTCATTTTGGAAGGACTTACTGATGGAATGCCCGCCAATATTAAATAATTAATGACCATAAATCCCCCTACCTCACCTACAGAATGGCTCATGGTAGCTACACGATTAATGAAAATCCAAGCCCCAAAACTTGAACAAAATACTTTCAGACAAAATGTGCCCATTCGACCAAGACAAAACACTTTTGTATCTCAAAATCGCAACTCTTTTCAACCCAACTTCCAAAATTTTAATAGAATACGTCCCCAACATCCCCCAAATCAGCATACTGATAACTTTAACAATCGAGATTTTAGGCTCAACCACCACACACATTTTCAACATGGAATGGCACCATATCGATGTAAAATTTGCACACAACAAGGAATTCCAAATGTTTATCATTGGAAACTGCAATGTCCTTTTAACCAACATCAATTAAGGCAAACCCCATTTAATTGTGATCTACCTTTGACTACTAACGCTGTTTCTCAGAGCTCGGAGAACTCTGTTGGAAATCAGCAAATTTCTAATCAGAGACAACACCCCCCTACTGAGGCCTCTTGCCCCACATATTAACTTAGATATTTCAAAATTTGTTAAACATTGTAATGTATTTAAGTTAAACAAAAAGAAAAGGCAAAAAAGATTTGGTCTTTTACAGACTGTACCCGCCCACAGATCAACCTTTTGAGTATAGCTTTGTTGATACTCTCTCTCTCTCTCTGTTGGTGGATTCAACTATTATAATTCTACTAAAAAAATTCTCCACTTAGTAATTGATCATGCAAATTGTTATGTTTCGGCTTCTAAAAGTGAAACAACAGAAACCAATGCAAATTGTTTAAAACAACTTTTCCAAATTCAAATACCTATTAAACTGTTAACTGATAGAAATGGTGCTTTTACCTTATCTAGATTCAAACGCTTTTTAAGAAATTATAACGTTAAACAGTTATTAACTACTTCTCCTCATCCCCAGACAAATGGTAAATGTGAACGTGTAAATCAGTCTATTGTAACTAAATTAAGATGTAAAGTAAATTCTTCTGCCAAAATTCCTTGGACGAAATTTCTAGAACAGGTAATCAATGAGTATAACTTAACACCTCATTCAGTCACAAAATTACCTCCTGCATATTTGTTATTTGGCACTGTACCATATACACCTCCATTAGCTCAAAATCAAGTTTACCCTCCAGTTGAAGAAGCCAGAAGATTAGCAAAAGAGAACACCATAAAATACCATGAGAAAAAAATTAAATATGATGCACATTTCATTGATTCTCCATTTGAACCGAGTGATCTCGTAATTTATGA
Organism: Trichonephila clavipes; assembly: GCA_019973935.1. NCBI lineage: Eukaryota > Metazoa > Arthropoda > Arachnida > Araneae > Nephilidae > Trichonephila > Trichonephila clavipes. Next base: position 15,355 of record BMAU01018950.1, on the reverse strand, counting down.
AGAATTCAATCATCCAAATCGAAGAAAATTATCCCCAATTTTTTCAGGCCCCTACGAAATAGTACAAAAGCTATCAGATGTCAATTATGAAATAACCAAACCTAACGCTTTAACTAAAAAAACCTACTGAAATTGTCAATGTTTCAAAATTGAGAACTTATTACCCTCCTGAGGATTGGAAATTAAGTCATGAATAATAATAACTACACTAAAAAGAAAACACACACATACAACTACACAAAACCAAATCATTGTCCTTTTCCCCCCTCTTTGGTGGACTTCCTTCCACTCTTGAGATAGTTTTTTTTCTTTTTTTACTGTTGTGATGTGTCAGAACAAGAAATGATTATGGATCTTAATGTGCGAAACATGGGTCAACCTTCCAATCCATTTTCGGATTTTTTCCTGTCTTCATCTCGATGTACTGTTTCAGTTTTGGAGAAGTGTGCACTCTTGGATGGAGGCAGAGAAGAGTCTGAATTAAATTCCCCTTTCTTAATAGTCTCGGACTGTTAAGTTTACTTTTAGACGAGGAAGTCAAATTTTTTGAGACAAACTTGGATGTTTCCATGAGGTTTGTCATTGATATTTTGATATTTTGGGCTACAGTTATTTTGAATCTTATCTTCATTCCATTTCAAGTGTTCCTTATTTTATTTTTGATATTGTGTATTTTTAGGATATCATGTTTAGTGGTCAGAATGTGTTATTACATCAGCTGTGCTCAAAAAATGTGAACATTTTGGAGCATTACTTTGTGATTTTTATTGCATTTTGAATTTTATGTTTTGAATGTTATTTATGGGTACCCATGTGTTACAATTTAACAGTATATATATTTTTTATATTTTTCTGGTATCTAATTTCTGTGTTAGTGATCATGCTATGTATGTCATTACCGGCAAGTGCAAGAAGCTTCATAATTAATAATAATTTATTCAAAACTTTAAAATTAATTTCTCTGTAGGGTGCGGGTCTGTATCAAGGGCCCTGGTGCACACCCGCGTCTTACGGAGAGTGGGAAATGTAATAATTCCCTCTAGCATCCTTTTAATTAACTCTTTTAACAATATTGAAATAATATTTTGATTATTTGATTCAAAACTAACACCCTGATTTTAATCGTAATCGATGAATATTATTACATCAGAAATTCCTGTCCCTCACATTCTATCCAATCAGAGCTATGATTGCGTGATCATCACGCACTTGCACTGTTGGTAAGAAACAAAAACACCTTGTGTAATGGCGTTCATGGCTCTTTAATTCTTTTTTTTTTTGCCGTCATAATGTAACATTGAATATAGCTGTTTCTCAGTGTTTTTGTGTTGTGTACGTCAAGATGTCACTTTTGCTTGTCTCTTGTCCACTGTGCTTTAATATCATCATGAATTTGTTTGTCTCGTCGATGTGAAAATGTACTATAATTTTGTTCTGAGCTTTGATGTGTGCGCCACAATAAAGAAGATATCTGTTCACTGAAGATGTGTTTTAATGGAAACCTGCTCACACTCGACAAAAATCTACCACTCGGCCAATACTTAACATATATATATATATATATATATATATTGCTGGTATACCCGTTCTTCGTACGGGTGAAAGGAGAAATGAAGTAATAGAGATTAAAAAAAAATAAGAATTTTTTTGTGTTACATTTAAGTTAATTGCTAATTAAACAAAAAAAATGCCTTTTTAGCGTAACTCTGCTCAAGTAGAAATCATATTTATCAAATTTGAAATCTGTAGTGCAAATAGTTGAGTTTTATATATCTTATCTACAACACTCCCGTAACAGCTACATGGGTTGACTTTTGAAAACCAGTTATTATCTGATCTCTGCTCAGTAAAAGCTATATATTTTCGTAATTTGAAATTTATAGGAGTTAAGTGTTTCGTAGCAGGATTTTTTTATATAACATGCCATCTCTCCTTAAGCTCCGGTAACACCAAATTTCAAGTCTGTAAGTCAAACAGTTTTAAAGCAGAATTATATATTTATCAAGTCCCTTAAGCCCCTTGGGGGTCGATTTTTACAAAATCTCCTTTTTTGCCAAATTCCAATCGATGAAGAGAGCACACTTGCCAAATCTCATGTCTGTGATAAATAGTTTAAAAATGGAAATAGTAATATATAACACCCATCAAGCCCCCACAACGTCCCTTTGAGGTCGAGTTTTTCTAAGCAACTTTTGTAGCTCTTATCTACTCCATAAATGTAGCATACTTGCCAAATTTCAAGTCTAATAGTTTTAAAACGGAAGTAATTATATATAATGCCCCTTAAGCTCTCGCAACGCTCTTTCGGGGTCGATTTTCGGAAAACCTCATTTGTAGTGAAATTATAAGCATTGAATGGAGGACACTTGCCCAATTTCAGGTCTGTAAGACTAATAGCTCTAAAATGGAAATAATTATCTATAATACTCTTAAGCCCCTCACAGCACCCTTTGGGGTTCAATCTTCACAAAATCCGTTCTTGGTTGATCTTCACTCTATTTAAGGAAAATGTCTGCCAAATTTGAATTCTGTAGGGTGAATAGTTTCTGAGAAATCGTGATGAGTCAGTGGGTGAGTGAAGGGGTGTGTGTGTGAGTCGCTTTTCTTTATATACATAGATTAATAATCAAAATTAATTTCTGCACACAAAAGTCAGTTCAACACTCTTCCTTATTAACCTTAACGATTGTCATAAAATAAGGAATATGTTTTTGTCACTTCTGATGAGTCACTTCTACTGTGGGTTGAGGTATATTCTTCCTTTGCGGCCTTTTTACAAACACACTGGACTTTGACTGTTGAAGAAATAATTCTAATTTTCACTAATTCTCAGTAGGATTTATTAATGAAAAATAATTTATAATACCAGAAATAACAATTCTAAGTCAGTCAAGTATTTAAAAGTATATGTATAAATACACTAAGTTGTTCCACTAAGTTGTTGTAAATAAAAAAGAGAAAGGGAGAAGCAATTTTTTTAGTCAGCGTATTTTTTAACTCATAGAGGCAGAAGACTGAAGAGCCGCAATCTTCTACGCAAAGATGCATATGGCTCAAAAGTAAGTATTGTTCTGTAAGACAAATTTTTCCCCTTTTCACAAGTATTTATCCATTACTAACACACAAACGTGTTGTTTTTGTTGCTGATGTTACTAATTCCTGTCTGAGATCAAAGCCTACGAAATACCTCGCTGCAAAATGCTAGACGTAGCCTGTCGTTGTCCGTACCTTTGAGCACCATACAAGTGTCAGTACGATTTGGCTCGTACAAGTCAGTCAAGGGACGAGAACGACACAACAGCTGGCACCCCCTCTCCTAATAACTACATCACACTAACAGGTGGACACTGAACCTCGACAGATTTGCCGTGCATCGGCCCCCTCTTCAAGGAGGGTCTTCAATAGCCCCATGACTCGATTAATTGAATTTTTGAATATTAACGTCGCACTGTTCAGCTACACGAGGGCTTTCGGCGACGGACCACGCAATTTTGAACCATGGTCAAGTGACGTTGACGACACCTGAACTGGCACCCCCTCTCCTAACTACCACACCGCACCAACGGGAGGATGTTTCAGCTCTCGACAGATTTAACATGCATCGCTACCCTACACGGTGGGTCTTTAGTGGTACAGGGCTCGAACTCGTGACAAAGCAAGCCCTGATCCGATACCTATACCACTTGGCTACCGCGGCTACTGACCACTGGGCTACCGCAGCCCTAATATGTACCGTCGGTGGATAAAGGGTTAAGTGGGTGAGATGCTTTGGAATGTTTTAAATTTTTTAAAACGTGGTATTTTAAATGGATTTCAACTTTGCGAATTTTCCTGAAAATTGAGATACTTTTCAGTCTCAAAATGCATTCCGGGTTTAGCTTGGGATAGTTACATTGAGTGAGTTGATTTGGTTTAATTCATAATTTACATCGTATTGTGAAGTAAAATGAGGACTATTAACAACTGACCTTCTCAGTTTGAACCTTGGTCAAGTGACGGGAACGACACCTGAGCTAGCACCCTCTCTTTAAATTACCACATCACTCCAACAAGATGACTTTCAGCCTTGCCAGATTTAACGTGCATCGACCCCTCTCTACACTGCGGGTTTTCAGTGGCACTCGGGCTCCAACTCATGACTTGCTATTAACGAGTTCAAAACCAAACTCATTACAGAAAACTTTTTAGGCCGTCCACATCTCAGGCTTACAGTGAGATGTTCTGAATTTAAAAAGTTCTGTATCAAGCGTTGAATAATAATTTGAACGATTTGGTGAAGAGATTTAACCTCATCTTTTAACTTTATTTTCAAACGACTTCTAGCTATAGGTATTCCCCCCCCTTTTTTCATGATATCACGCTATACTAACGTTTGGTTATGTGAGTATTAACTTCGCATTATTCAGCTAATCGAGGTTACTCAAAGGACTTCGAAATTTTGAACCCTGGTCAAGTGACGAGGACGGCACCTTCCTCTCATAATTTCCATACCACACCGATGAAAGGATGTTTGAGATTCAACAAATTTAACGTGCATCCCCCTACATGAGAAGGGGTCTTCATTACTAGATTTGAGACTATGACACGCCGGCCAAGAGTCCGTTACCTTGACCATTAGGCTACGGTGGCTCTAATAAAATTTGGGTTGGATAGGGTATAGTTCTTTCGAAACTTTTTCTCCTTTCATGACTTTTTAGACGACTTTAAAATGCTTTCTATTGACCTTTCTAATAATATATTACCTAAAATTAATAACTAAACTGCATTGTAGATTAGGATTTAAAAAAAAAATTACATTTAAGTGAATGAAAAATTGCATTTAAAAATAAGATTAAAAGTTGATGAAAAGGTCACGACTCATATTGGGAGTAGGCAGGGATGAGTCTAGCCAGTCTGGTTTCAGCTAGGGAGCTTGAGTTAGATGGAGTGAGTGAGTGAATATTAACGTAGCAATGTTCATCAACACGAGGGCTTTTGGTGACGGCCCACGCAATTTTGAACCATGATCAAGTGATGTGGACGACACCTGAGCTGACACCCCCTCTCCTAACAACCACACCACACCAACGGGAGGACGTTTCAGCTCTCGACAAATTTAATGTGCATCGCTGCTTTTAGTGGAGGTTCTTTAGTGGTACTGGACTCGAACTCATGACAAGGCCAGCCACAATTCGATACCTTGACCACTCGGCTGCCACGGCCACTTGTGTCAGATGGGGCCTTTGTATGCAAAATCTTAGAATGAGCTGGTATCGAGTGAAACTTATGTGATTGGCTGTGCAGAAAAGTCAACTACTTTTATATTTAAGTCAGGTTGAGAATATGGTCCAATCATTGTGTTGTTAAACATTTAATCACTTAACATTTACAAAAATTCCCAGAGGGAGCAACTTTCTTGAAGGTGAACTTAGATGTGAACTCAAACCAGAAAAATACGACTGACAATATGGAAATTTTCCCCATGGCTATGTGTAAGTATTCAATTTTTTTTATAGATGTTAAAATGCTTACCGAAAAAAGAACTTTTTTTGATTAAGTTCAATAATGAATTTTTTAAATTGTTTTAAAGTGCTGTTTTAGTTAATATAACGATAAGTTTATTACAAAATTTCGATACAGTTATTTCCTAGGGAAAAAATGGCTTCACAGTAGATTTGTGCAATACTTAGTTACTATATATATTTAATTGAAATAATTGAACGTTACGAAACTTTGAAATTTATCATAGACAAAAAAAAGTGGATAGAGAGGAAAACCACGATTTATAACCAATAGTAGAAGAAAATAAAAAGCTAAAAAAGTCAACGCTTTCCAAGCGAAAGCTATTTCGTTATACAATATGCCGCAATATTTAATTTCTTTCAATCTCTCAAAAGGGTTTGTTATTGTATTTTTATCCTGGCAATGATGCCATTTGTTATGCTTCGTTTAGCACAGTTACATCAAAGTTTAATCGACAAATGCAAAAATATAGCTTTTGTCGAATGGAATTCGTTTGAGAAAATACATAATATCCATTGCATATAAATATCATACTAATCTAAACAGTGTCTCAAAGTATTATTTAGTGTGTATCAGATTGAATGGATTTCTTTGCAAAACAAGATAATTGTTCCGTTAAAATTTCGGGCTAGTTTGATATCACGGGACACGCGCCAAGTTATTGTTTATGTTCACCAAGATGGGTGATAACGTTAGAATATGGTTACCTTGATATTTTTGTATTTTTGGAATATTGCACACAAGTGTTCAGTACTTTTTATATAATTGATATTCATTATTAATTTTAATATATATTATGTGATTATTCCATTAATAATGTAATATAAAATACAATTATTATTATATGTTATCATAATATTTGTTATTAATAGTTTTTTTTATTATACTTATTTATAAATATTATTACATACTTTTTTTATAATTATTGTTAAGTTCTTTATTTATAATTATTATTTTGTTATCCTTTTATAGTTATTACGTTAAGAGTACTCTTGTATATAACTTTTATATTACAATACGATTATTCTTTTCATAGTTAATTGTAAATTACATGATTTTTATTAGATATAATAATTATTATTAAATCATATACTATATGAATATTATATATAATTACTATGAAACTATATTATAAGATTATTATATAATGTATAACATACTTTTTATTACATTGTATTGTTATTCAGTATATTTATTGACTGACCTTGGTTATTCTAAATCTCTTCCTGTATTCTTCTTTTGAAATATATATATTTGAATGTTTTTTAAAACAATTCTTTAAAATTATTTTCCTGACGATTTGATTCAGCTAGGCCGCCATCTTGGATTCCATTCCAGCGACAACAAGCGCTGCTAGGCGTGATTACCTTTTCGGGCCGAGCAGCGCTTGGCGCCTTGCCCTGTAATATCAAACTAGTTCCTTCACACGAGACTTATAAACTTGCCAAATGTAGTAAACATGTCTATTTCGAACGTGTGGAGAAGAGAGTGTATCGGAGCGTTTTGCGCATGCCCAACACGTTTCTTAAATGTAGAATAATTTTGAAGAATTTATTTCTGTGTTTGCCAGCATTATTTTAATTATCTCTCTGCATATAAAAAGTTTTTCGTCATACTATAATAAATTTATTTATACATAAGATATAATTAGTTAAAATTGGTTTGTAAAAAAGTTAAAGGGAGCTCGGAAGTAGTTTTGCGAAAGAAAACGAGAATTCCAAGAACGAATTTTGTGAGGGGAAAAAAATACAAGAAAGTGTACGAAAGACAGTAAATTTTAAAGAAGAGATTAGCTAAAAACATAATGCATGGAACTACATAATACATGTAAATTACAGTGTTAAAATTTGAGCAAGGAACAACAGTTGTAAAATTTGCACAATGGGGGTTAGACTACCATTTAGTGGACAGGGTGTACCCCCCCAGTTTTCATTAATTTAAATCTTGTTAATAATCACAATTGTGTTATTCCAATTATATAAATAAATCTAAACTTTAAAACGGTAGTCATTAAAAATTGTTCTGCCTTACTCCTAACTTAGTTTACTAAGCACTCAGTTGGGGGAAGAATATAATCTAAAATAAAAAACCAACCTTATATCATTAAATTAAAACAAATGTGTAGGGTAGTGAAGTAAACAAAAAAAATCTAATATCTCCAAGCAAAAAATATGGCTGCAGTACACTGGCGCAGCTAGCTCTTAGGGGGCCCTGTATCAAAATTCTTTCGGTAGCCCTGTTAGAGCTACTGTAATTACACTTGTTGGGGCCCCCGTATCATTCATACGGGTGAGACGGTGGTAGCTATACCCCTGCTACGGTATCTGAGTGGCAGTGATCAAGAAGTTGTGTCCGATGTTGGCTTGAGTCTAGAAACATTAAAATGCCGCCATGTAGAGCACGCCAAATCTGTCGAGCCTATAAGTCCTCATATTGGGAATGATGAGGGAGTGTGGGGGGTTGAGTGCTAGTTCAAGTGTCATCTTTGTTTCTAGGTTGTGGTACAGAATTACAAAGTCCTTCGCCAATCTTTCTCGTGCAACTTCGAAATGCAATGTTAATGAATACTGATGAATGGATCGCAAGCAAAAATCTGAGAAATTACTGCTGTTCTACATTTGTAGCACTTTCAATCATTTTTTCAGAATGAACCACCGCAACTCAATCCATTCTAAAACTCAGCGTTTTCAGCTAGAAAACAAGGTTTATCCATAATGAACTTGGCTGCCGTTTGTGGAGGGGGGGGGGAGAAGAGTGATTTGAAGTGAACTCTTACGGAGCCGGTGACCAAGTTTTTCACGAGCAGGATGACTGGGATAGAAAGGAATCCCTATTGAGGCAAGTTGTTAAGCGCTTTTATTCATGTCCTTTGTTGGTTGTGACTTGCGGAAGAAGTGATCGCTGCGTACATCCTTCCTAGAGATGAAAGTCGTTTTTGCTATTTAAGGATTTTGTGAATGATGCATAGAAAAGACTATGTAGCAGCCATTAATGCAATTAATATGCATCTCCAGTAGGTTTTGGAGAGTAGTTGGAAAATTTTTCTTTTCCCGTTGTGGAGCAGTCTCTTAGAGATAGCGAGTCTGGTTGACGCATGCGCGGATAACATTTTTGGATTATAAGTCAGAATTTGTAAATGCTTTAGCTAGTTTCTCCCTGGAATGAATGCGTAGGAAAATAGTAGGTTAGTCTGTGCTACCACCTATTGTTTAACCTGTTTGGTAACAGCTGGTAGATCGTTGGGTCACTTTAGACGATTTTAGTATGGTTGATAGCAGGGTGGTTTGAACTGCCTACCCATGGCTCCATACACCACCTTTTGTGTGCATTAGACGACTGGAATGAAAATAAATCCCTTTTTGGGCCAGTTGTTAAGCCCTTTCATTTCTGTCATTTATTTTTTGGGGCTTGAGGAAAAAGGCGTCGCTACAAAACCAGCAAAGAATTTTTGAATTTATACAAATCACAAAGAAGGTTTTAATTTCTAATTTAAACAATTCAGGTCACATAAAATTTATTTATTGAATTGTTGTTATAAAGAATTACGCAGCAACAAATTACTAAACAGTCCCTGTTTTTAATTTCTATCAGGATATTTCTTGCATGGACTGATTACACATCATTGCCGTCGAATGTAAAAAAAGATTTCGTCACGAGATATTTCAGTATGAACATACATACAGTATTTGTTTCTTTATATTCTGGCTTGATTTTGATAATCTATTTCTTCTAAAATTAAAATTTTTCCTTAAAAAAATCTTTATTTTTTTTTTTCTGAAAACATATACGGATAGACTTAACTCTACGTTGCATTATTTTCTTAAAAAGGAAAAATATGTCATTTGGAATTGTAAACTGACACATTGTATACTGATCCGGTGCTTATAAGTATCATTTTGCGCATATTAGTATGAATGGGCTGTATTTTGCGATACAAAAGATAATTTTTTTAAAAATTGCCAGGAAAAAAATAATCTTCTACTCTCAAAATAAGAGATTTTATTATCGATCTTATTTTTAAAAATCAAATCCTAATTTAAAAAAATGAAATTGCACAATCGAGCGTAATGATTTATTTATTATTGAATTCAAGAAATTTATTTTTTATCATTAAAAGCTCCAGCAAAATTATTGTTCCAATTACATAAATCAGGGGTGGGAAACTAGCGGCCCGCAAATCATTTTTTTGGGGCCTGTCAAGACAGTCGGTCGGAATCGAGATTTCTTTCCGGTGTTCGCTCTAAGATACGTCTTCTATTTTTCACTATTAGAAAAACATAATTCATTTATTAGGAAATCAGAGTTATATACTGAAACCGTTTCTACTAAGAAATCACATCCAGAGTTTGGTGAATGAGGTTAAAAGAAGATTTCAAGATTATGAGAAAAATGATCACATATAAATTCACTTTACTCTGTTATCCCAATGTTGCATATATTAATACAGCACCGGAGAAGCTACAAATGGAACTTAACGATTTGCAGTCAGATAACGGTGGGACAGAAATATTTAATCCTATAACACTGACATTTATAAGTTTTGTTACACTGCTGGACAATTGCTAAGGACGGATAACACTATCATCCATAGCAACCACAAAATGAAAGGAAGCAAAATGTGGTAAATTAGAATAAGTGCGGGATATTAGTAAGAAGTATGAGTATGCGCAAATTTTTTTTCCACTTCTGTTCATCACGTGATAACGTTCATAAGAGCTTTAAAGGTTTTGACGCGTGTGGACAGTTGTTGTTTCAAGTCAACATTTTACAGGAAAGATTTAATAGACGAACTTAAAATTTTTGGCATGTCTTCCCGACATCACATAGATGATTTTATGCGTGGCCGAATTATTGGAAAGATCGAAGAAGGGCGAAAAATAACAGATGTTGCCAGGGAGTTCGACATCGCTCACAGCGTTGTTTCACGGCTGTGGAAATCATTTAAAACTACTGGAATGTGTAGTAGAAGGCACGGGGGAGGTTGTGTTAGAAGTACGACACCTGCAGAAGACAGATATATCGTCCTATCAGCAAAAAGGAGCAGGCGCACCACAGCTCAGCAGGTGGCAAATCAGTTTCTTGCTGCCAAAGGAAAGCAGATCTCTCGAAAAACTGTTGCCAGACGTTTGAGGGGAGGAGGACTATACGCACGCAGACCTGTTGGGTGTGTCCCATTGACCAGACATCACCGTACTGCCCGTTTTCAATGGTGTCGTGAGCATCACAATTGTACTGAACAGGGCTGGGCATGCGTACTATTCTCAGATGAGAGTAGGTTCAGTCTGTCATCGGATTGTAGACGCTAACTGATCTGGCGCGAGAGGTACTGCTTATCGTCCAGAAAATATCCAGGAAAAGGACCGATATCCGACATGCAGTATCATGGTGTGGGCCGGCATCATGATCAATGGCCGCACCTACATGTGGTTGCGAATGGGACTATGACGGGCCAACGATTCATTGATGAAGTTCTACTTCCTCATGTTCGTCTTTTCCGTGGTGCTGTCGGTGATAAATTTGTTTTTATGGACCACAACGCAACATGTCATCGAACACTCGCTGTTCAGGATTGTCTAGACAGCGAGGGTATTCAACGTCTCGTATGTTCAGCGCGTTCTCCAGATCTAAAGCCCATTGAAAATGTGTGGGATGCTTTGGGGAGGCAAGTTGCTGGTCGAAACTATCCTCCGACAAACAAGAACACCCTCATCCGTGCACTCAGAGGAATGGGATAAATTGCCTCAACAGCTGCTGGATAATGTTGTGCAAAGTATGGTACGACGTGTGGAATGTTGCATTACACTCCACGGTGGACATATCCCGTACTGATACCTTTCTTTAAGGTGCCTGCTGACTTTTAGATGCATTTTTCCATTTCTGCGTACGCAGATCAAATGAACATTTTTTTTCTTTCAGATGTTTCACAGCTTTTGTACTTTCCAGAACAATAAATATTCTTTATTATAATGTCTGAACAGTGTGGCAACTATATTTTATCCTACTAGGCCTCATGTTTCACTTAATGTTATGCTACATAGCAATTTGTGATCCGTCCTTAGCAATTGTCCAGCAGTGTAGTTGAAAAATTTCCATGTATGTAAAATTTTACTGGGGACTTACTCTTCCTTTTTTAGTCGACATATATTTGTGAGCAGTGTGTGTTTGTGTTTGCATGGCGATCAACAAGAGTAAATATAGATGAGATTAACCAGAGCGGGCTGTTTAATGATAATTTAAGCATGCAATCTCTCACTTCTTATTTAAAAAGAACTGTATAAAGCATGATAGGGTACATTTTAGTGGTGTAGTTGTGCAATTATTAGAATAGTACCCCCCTTGCAAAGTCAGGTTTTGAGGTCCAAGCTATATTAAACTTTGGGTGCCCTAGAATCATTGTCCCTCCCCGCGATGCGGTGGTGTACTTTACGCCATTGAGTTATATTTGTTTCATTATACCGGGGATTATCAAGCTTTTAATATTTAAGACCCCTTATTCAATCATAATTTTCATGACGCCCTCCCACCATACAATAACAATGTATTGAATTCAATAATATTATATTTTTACGTATTTAAATACTAAAGCTGCAATACTACTTTAACCAATTAAGTTACAACTTAACCCCCCTCGTATATAAACATCTCGCTGAGCAAAAGTGTTAATTGCTCCTGACGTATATATACGTCTTTCCGAAGTACGATATTTTCTGTGTAATGCCATCCATAAAACTATTCCGAAGACTTTGGAATGTATTAAAAGGACATTGAAAGTGTTTGCTAAGGATTTACTTCCTTATTTATTCCTCTCACCTCCAATACACCGTATTCGCGCTCTTACGTGGAAAAGGTTGGCATTGAGGAGCGAATAGCGTAACTTTTAATCAGCAGTTAAGGAATTAATTATAAACGGTACACATTATCAAGATAAGAGGTATTTTTTGTATATAATTTTATATATGACAAACCCATAATGTTACTGGAAATTATTATAAACTTGTTCTTAACTTACTGTTGTTAAATTAATTATAAAACATTTTTTGCAGTACTGATACATTTATCAGTGTATTATATCATTGCAAAGTATTATATCATTGCATTTATAAGTGTATTATATCATTTTACTTTTTATTATGTCATAATGTGTTTTGTTTGTTTACTTTCAGTAAATTAATATTTTTTTAAAAACAAAATATTTTGTTTCAACTTTTCAATATGCTCATGCCCACCCTCGTAGAGTTATCACATCTCCCTCCCCAAGGGAAACGCGCAGCACAGTTTGAGAAACACTGCATTAATCTGTTTTTAAAATTAAATGTACATGCAGCTATAGAGAATCTACAAACAGCCTTACAAAAAAATTAAATAAAAAAAATCGCCACTATTTTATTTAACATATTTATTATTTTTTATAATCAATGCAATCTTTTTAAAAAAAGGTGCAACCCTCCGATACTCTCCGTTCCCTCAATGGGGCCCGCACAAGCCGAAACAAGTTGTCCACCCTTGACTTAAACAAATATAAACTGCTTATGGATAGCCACGAAAATAATTATTTTGCATTGTTCCTAATTTTTTTTACTAAGCATTAAATTGTGGGGAAAATGAAAATTAATACAGCATGTAAACAACTACTGTTACCATTCCATTGAAACAAATGCTTACGACAACAATTTAAACTTAAACCTTTCCATGCCTTTTGTTATGTATTATTAAATCTTATTTACCCAATGAATAAACTAGGTGTAAAGTCAATAAAATGGCTAAAAAATGCTTCTCAATTTAATAAACAAATATTTGTTAACTATATTTACATCGATAATTAAAAGCGTATGTAACACACCCTGCAATATCGATTACTTCAGGCAAGAGAAGTCTGTCGGCGATCGTCAGTTATCTGTGATACACTCATTGCCTACTCCTCTGCATGTGTAATAACCTCCGAACATATTAATTGAAGAATTACTCTTGCCTTACTGTTGTAGTACATATGATCTCGTTATTGGTAAAGAATGACACAACTTAGTCTATTTCACTTCATTTTAAAACAAAGTAGATTTTTTTAAAAAAAATTGTGATAAATAATTATTATTTTTAATTGTGATAAGAAACGGTCACGTGATAAATATGATCACGTATTTTTCATTGAAGTAAAAACAAACTGACATTAGACTTGTCTTTGTTGTCCTACTTGTTTAATTAAGATAAAATTTCAAATTTGTTAGTTAGGCAAACATATGTTTATATATTAAGATTCTTCAAAAAAGTTTTTCAAAATTAAAAAATATCTATAAAATTTTACTCATGTACGTTATTATTACTGGCAAAAGTAAAGGCTGTCTTCGGTTAATGTTAAAGAATAGGACCTGAATTCGGAAAATTCATTCAGGTGTAAAAGTACTCAAACATTAATGTATTATTTTGAGGCTTCACTATCCGGTAGAAAATCGCTTATTTTATCATATTGCTCATTTTTATCGGAACTAACACTTTTCTTCTTCTATAAAATGTGTTTCTAAATTTTTCTCCTATACTATAATGTTAAATGAACTATTCCTTTAACATGTTGAAAGGAAAAATTAATTATTTATGAAATATTTTGAATTTTTAAAAACACTATGTTATAAACAAATGTATGAGTTACAATGTTACAAATTTTCATGAAAATAGAGGTATTTTTTAGTCCGAAAATGTGATTCGCGTTTAGTTCAAACGTTTGTACATTTGGCGAAAACATCCTTGAAAGAAATTTTCCGCAAAAAGCAAACGTTGGCAACAACAAAGCACATCAATTGATTAACTGGGATCCCATGATTGCATTTATCATATGACTATTGAATCATATGAATTTATAAACTGATGGGCTATAAACATGCGATTGTCGTTATCATGTGACTGGTGTCACATGAAATTTATCTCTCGTTGGAATATTTACATTCGTTTTATTAATGCATGGGTTACTAATTTCTAAACATCTCCAGTGTGTACTAGCTTCTATCTATTGATGTGCGTAATAGTTTCACATTTAAAGAATCTATTTTCTTGTTATCTTTTGCCAAATACATGAAGAAATAGTTTAACAAATACGCATTGACTATTGAGATTGTTAAATTACGCATGCAGACAAAAATACTGAATAAAGGACACTACAATTTAAGAATTTTCCATACTGTAGACTTTTAGAACACGTATTGTTGAAAAAAATCCACGCTATTTCATTCACACAGCGAATTTATCAGAATCCCAGGGTTTAACACACCGGAAAAAAAAGGTAAAAAAATGAATCCTGTTTCCATGGAGAAGGTTGAGTTGTTCATTGCATTCATTCAGTATCAAATCATTAGTTTTGTTTACGTCTCACGGTGTCTATGCCACATTTTCATAACTGCAGCCCTCAACAGAAAGCCGAGATAATCCCTGAAATAAAAAAATAAAAATCATTCCCCTAAACTATTTTTAAAAAAATGACTTTGTCTTCAATCTATAAAGTGATTTAGATATAAATTCTCTATAGTCTTTTAGTCAAGAGTTTTTTTTTATTTCAAGAAACATTAAAGTCTCTCAAAGTTTAATTTATGGAGATAATTAATGTTAGTTTTTTTTGTTCTTGATTGGTATGAATTAATATTATTTTTTATTACAAATTTTTGCAGTAATTTAATTTAAATACCAACAAATAAATTTATAAAAAAATTGATAAATTTACCTTTTATACCGTAATTTAAAAATTATACTTAGTGCTGTGAGTCAACCTTCTAGAGATCTCTCAAATATATTTTTAAATAATAAAATTAAATTCTTGGAGATGTTTCTAACTTTTTTGAAATGCAACGGGAAATTTATAATGCCTACTTTT